>JAGDQP010007017.1:0-45557 GCA_022664845.1 Lepisma saccharinum
TTTTTATTATTATTTTACTACATTAAGATTTTCAAACCCCAATAACAGAAGTGCCTTGATTTGATATGTCACATAGGGTTCTGCCCTTTCTCATATCCCGATAAAGGGGTCACCCCCTCCAAAATTTTGAGTATAACTTTAAAATTTTTACTGTTAAAATTGATCCTGAAAAATTCTACTTACAATTCCCCGCCCCCCTCCTATTTGCCTTTGTAGAAATCCAGTGAGATGCTGCATATTTTCAGATATCATTCTTCGAGGAAATTTATTATTTTCTCACGATCTGCATTTAGTAAACTGTTGCAATATAGTTATAACATTTGTTGATAACTTTCTGTTTAACATTTTACTTTCTTCGGCCTGAGCAGAAGTTGCCAAAAAGCCTTAAATATAAATTCAATTCCCATATATAAATTCAATTAAATTCAATTCCCATTTCTTCGGAATAAGACCTTCAACATTCATACATGTACCTTGCGTCCATTAGGCTTTCAACTGTTATTACAGTAGGGCCATCTACCGTTTGAAATCGGACAACGAGACTAAACAGGGTACAACGGGACGATGCAAATAGTACACTCGACGGTGCACTGCTGGATTCGGTTACACCTTCTGCCAACGCTAAACTCCAGGCCGCTTCTGATTGGTCAGAATGGCCTGACCGAGAAGTTCACCTCCTGCTACAAATAGTGGACCTCACTTCCGCTCAAGGTCAATAGAAAAGAAGACAGCAAGGGACAATCCCAAATGCTTCCTTTTCCTTCCTTCCTTTTGCTGAGAAACCAAAGGAGCCTACTTTGCAAGACGGATGGCGCCTTCAAGCGTCAGTATTGTGAATTACTTGTAGGCAAAACTATAATAAAGCGAGTTGGTATTATTCTTGCTGGCATTTTATGATATTTATTTCAGTATTTTTGAAACTTGTGTTTTCTTTAATTAATTAATACAGAAATAAAATAATAGGTGAAGTACAGCTTCACCCACTTCACCTGAAAAACCGCCGCTGCTTTCAAATTAGGCCCTGGCTGACATCTTTCCGCATCCTTTGCCCCTGCCTAAGCCTTAGGTGCCTAACGATCATTAAATAAATTAAAATTCATTGTGCTACTAAAATTCTATAAATAGACTATCAAAATGAGAGAAAAATGAAATATTTATTGTATTGTAACGCCATGTATTTATTTACACTTGTAATGTCTATTTTTTCAAGAAGCAGACTTTATTTTCCTTTTAGTGTCCTTGTGCATCTGCTTCTTTCTTATTGCTTCGATAATACGTTGTAGTTCTCTCATTGTTTTTGTGTGACAACCGGATCGTGGGTCTATTAATTCAGACAAAATGCATTCCTGATGAAAGGAAAACCGTTTATCCAGAATCTTGATAATGAAAGCCTCGGTTTTTCTTTAAGACAATCATTTCTTTCGGGATATACACAACTAAGTCACACCACTCCACTTTCGCGCAATGTAACTGTTTGTATTTGGTAGTAATACGGGTGGTTTTTTTTTTTTCGGAAAGTGTGATTTCTTCTTTCTGTGTTTTCTCGTCAATCTTGTTGCATAATGGGAAATTTCTCACAATGTCGCAAGTTTGCGAAATACTAACACAATTTCTAACTGAATAAGGACACTTGATTTCTATAATCTAATTTCAGGTAAGATGTTCTTTCAGCCTCCTTTATCCCTCGTGTACGGTTCTGACTGTATTTCATGTTCCTTTCTATACTGCTTTTACTTAAACGTTTTACATTGAATTGAGGGCAGCTGCCCCCTCTGCTCCTCCTGTGCACACGGCTATGCCTTCAATATAAATTATATGGTTTTTAAACAACTTTCGAAATTCATGTATTTATCTATAATATATATAAAATGTAGATATTTGTATATATGTGTGTATGTTCCACCATAACTCTCGAACGCCTGGACAAATTTCAAACAAACTTTTGCATCAATTCATTAGCAATCTTAGTTTTACCATTCTACACCCCGGAGGGGTGGGGGTGAGGGGAAGAAATTCTCTGGACCACGCCCGAACAGACGGGAAATCAGCTATTATTAATATAAGCGGAGGGCACTTATAGCACTCATAATAAAACAGAAGAAAATTTATAAATATTCGAAGAAAAAAAATATTTTTCAATGTGTAAGAAAAGAAATTGTATATACAAAACCCATGAAACTTCTCACTATTTTATTTCTTAACAAATAAATATTGTACATTCATTAATTGGTTCTTATCCCGATAGATCTGAATTTGCACTTGTAACTAAAATCCAGTTTTGAATAATTAGACTTGCCAGACGTACCGGTTTCATCGGAACAGTTCCGGTTTTGATGAGATGTTCCAGCGTACCGGGCGGTTTCGTGTTTTGTTCCGGTGTGATGAAAAGTAGTGGCGTGTAAGTCTATAATTACCATTGGCAATTTGCGTGTATATTTATTTATTTTTTGAATTACACAATAGCGAGGTTATTCTCTCTTACACCTAACTAGAACCAATAGCTAATTACAGTAAAATACAGCTTCAGTGTAACAAATGAACATTTCGAGATAGCATAAAAAAGGAACATAGCATATATATCTGCAACTTACTATAAGGAAGTATTTACTCCTCAACCGGATCACACCTATATGTATTGACATTCGTTGTGTAAAGTGTACCGTTTTGAGCTTCAAAAATTTGTCTAACATAATAGAACTAAACATAATAGTCCCCTCTACTCTGACTCTCTTGTTTACCCGAAAGCGGGAATGTCCTTATCTCCTTCCATCTTTCTCAATGATACAAGGCTGTCAAAAGCCCTCCCTCCTTTTCCTGTCTCCACCGTTGTATTTCTTAATTGGAGTATTCCTCATATTTTCTCTCCCATCCTTTCCACCCTAACGTGTCTTCCTCCTGAAAAGAAAAACAGTTAAAAAAGATTTAATTATTTAAGTGATAAATCGCATTTAAAAAAAACGCAAATAGGCAAGTGGAACGCAGAAATAATTTTTTCTATGACCAGGGACAAGCCGCATCTCTCTATATGTAAAAGTAGCCGAGTAATTTTTTAATACGGGGAAGATAGGACTTTCAAGAAATGTAGACGTTAACCTTAACATGACATTCACACATTCGACCGTCAATGATGATTTCTCTTATCTCCAGAAACGAATAATTATTGAAAATGGTCTCTCTACGGAAGCATTTATCCCAGGATGTTACTGCACGAAATCATACATTTTCTTTAAATTTGGAACAGTGGCTTCTTGCTGATTTAGGTTCATGAGAGACGCTAATAATTTATGTTTTGTAGTTAAAGTTTTGCTCACTGTGCGAAGAGAATGTCAGTGAGGTAAGAATTAATTACTCGTGAGGCAGGTACGAGATCAATTACATACCAAGGATGTTCTAATAGAGGATTTGCTTATCTTCATTCTTTCTCTGCTATCTCATGCGCAGAGAAAGAATGAAGCCAAAAAGCAACTGAGCATCGACCAGAGCAACGTAGCTGATTGGTTAACGAACAGCTAGAGAGTTTGTTGCCATCTTTGTTAACCGAAAATCATGTTTTTGATTCAAGTAAGTGGGCTAACTGGGTGGGACTAAGCTGTGACATTTGGTCAATGAATACTTATATTTTAAGTATTCATTGGTTTGGTTTCATTTCTTGGCAAAATCGCATATAATCTATTAGAACATCCTTGGTACATACATACAACTTGTTCAATATATCGTCGAGTGATACAGTTGCTGAAGTATTTTCAAACAGTGTGCAAATCTGCTCCAAATCCTCTCACTTGTGCTATTTAAAATTAACCCATGGCAGTTGATGCAGGCCGTCGAGATTAGCTTTCAACAGATCCAAGTAACTGATGAAGTTCTCGTAAAAGGTTGTTGGCTTCGAGAGAAGCAAATCACAAATACCGTATGTTCAAATATGTTATATTTTTCTGGATTCGTTGGCTATGTGTAGCAAGAAAGTCTTCTTTTTCCGTCTCCACGAAGTACTAAAAAGTACAATACAAACTCAAACTCCCTCAAGTGCTAACATTTTTGTCACCGCTTTGTTGGTGGAACTTGGAACATTATGTAGGAACTACAACCACAATTACTAAATCATAACGTTCTGAAGCACTGTAGAGCGAGTGAATTGTTATTAACGTCCTTAACAAGCAGGTTAGCTTCTAAGGACGGGACCTAAAGGTTTTGGTGAAGTGGGATCCGAACCACTGCGTTCAATTGACCCCGGCGGGATTTGGACTCGTGATCACGCGCACAGAAAGTAAGCGCGCTAACCTCTCGGCCACCAAGAGGTCTGAAGCACCGTAGAGAAACAAGGGTAAAACTAACTTCAAATGCCTCTATAAAATTTAATTATATCGCCCTTTGAGGAAATTCGATACTTTTAATACACTTTTCGGAACACCAGGACAGAACCGGAAAATTTGGGACTGTCCTGGAAAATCTGGAACGTTTAGTCACCGTAATAGGAGCTAAATATTGCCTGTAAATGACAGGAAACACTGTCTTTGTCCGCAATGCAGAATATCTTTTTTAGAGAGGTTTGCCAATACGTTTCTTCTTATAAATAGTTGAAGAGTACAAAGTATGTCCGTTATGAGAGATGTCCGCTTTATAGAGGTGTACGTTACTACGTTTTTTTCTGTATACATAAAACAATTTATTAGTGGCGAATATTTGTCATGTTTCGAACTTAGCAGACAAAAATGCAGTGAGACCCTGAGATTTGCTTGAAATTTCACTGTTAAATTTACTCTGAAGGTACGGCAATACATTTCTGAATGTCGTTTGAAATTCTCCTTGATAGGTTGGTGCGAATGAAATGTCCGCCCCAGGTGCGTTATGTCCAAAGGCAAAAAATAAAAACTACGTTATCTGATTAATTAAAGTAGTCGCAGTCTGCAACCACACACTGTTGCCATCGCTCAGCCAACTATTGGATTCAGTGGCAAAAGAATGCTGCAACGCCCGATAATCAGGGAAGGTTTTCCGAGCCAAGAAATGATCGAGATGCCGGAAGAGATGGTAATCAATGAGAAAGAGATCGAGGGAATACGGTGGATGAGTAAGGGTTTCATACTGCAAGTCACGGAAAGCCTGCACCGTTTCTTGCGTGACGTGTGGGCGGGCATTGCCATGCAACATGGGGACACCATGTCTGTTGACCATTGCTTTATGCTTACGGACAATTTTCGGTTCATTTCATGGAGTTGAGCACTGTAACGATCTGCAGTGATGTTTCACCTCACATGACAAAGACATGATGGATTACTCCCACCATATACCGCAACAACACCTTCCGTGGATTGAGAGGTGGTTTTGGACACCGCCCTGGACGTTGATCACGATCCCACTATTGTTCTAACCCTTTACGTTTTCTCATAGCAGATCTATTTTCATCTAAATGACAATCTGATGTAGGAAACCTTCCCGCTTTCTTCTTACACTCAGAGAACTGCATACCTCCAGATGCTGATTCTTGCGGGCCGGTGTCAACTCATGTACGGAGCCTCCACAAGACAATGGGAATGTATATGCCTAACTCGTCTGCAATGGCACGAACACTTTTTCGAGGGTCAGCTTTCACAGTGTTCCTGAGCAACTAATCCGAACACGATGTTGGTCGGTACCGACGGGGCTCATTTTGCAATGTTGTGTCACCGGAACGAAATTTGACAAACCAACGGTGAATGGTGCGTGCGTTCATTCACCATTCCTGTTCCAAATGTACTGTTAATGTTTTTGCGACTTCCTGTACAGAATGCCCTAGATTGAATTCATGAAGAAAACACGCAGGTTTGTTCTCCATGGTGCACTTTCATACGGACCTGTTCAACAGCACACTGCCTTCTGACTGTCTGGGTACCCCAGTCTGTTTGCTGGATGCCTACAGAGTTTGTGAAGTTAGACGCGTGACCTGAGTTGTTCCCTGTGTTGTGTTGATGAGGTGAATTTCTCACCAGGTGTCAAAATGCTCATTTCATTCGCACTAACCCAGTCTACGTATTTCAGACATTTAAATTTAGAGATTTCATTTATTTTCATATGTTGATTATAAATGCTGTTAGTTGAGATCTCTTATTAAAACTTAACTTAATATATCTACCCACACAGTAAAAAATAGCTGTGTTAATTCAACACAATGCGGTGTTCCAGCATGACTACCACTTTTGTGTGTTAAATCAACACAACATACAGTGTTGATTTCCGTACTGTGAGAAAAAAAGTTACCGCAGCAGCTAGATTTAAACATGGGTTGCTCAGATAGAAGCCGAGCGTCTTGCCGACTGCGCTAAATCGTCAGACGGAGAAAGCACTAGATTGAAACAATGTAGAGGATAGAAAAATGTTGCTGAATCCCAAATACAAACAAAGTTACTCTCACGACTTATGTCATGATTTAATCACTTTTCCATTGGTCAATTAGGGATCTTAATCCACATTTATTGAGAAAATGTTCCATTTCTATGATAGCAAGCTCAGCATTTGACATGTTACGATAAGAAAGCAGTAATGCTGCTCAAGTGTTTGGCTGTCGCCATCTTGCTTGCTTTCATAGAAATAGAATATTCTCAATGAATGGGAATTCTGGTTCTCAATTGACAAATAGGAAGAGATTAAACCATGGGATAAGTCGTGCAAGCAACTTAGTTTGTTTTGGGGGTTCAGCAACATATATCTGATCCCCTACACTGTTTAAATCTATAGTGTAGTCGTTTAATCCAAATGTTGCTCTAAATATCGTTTGCATTTAATGCGTTTTCTGTCTGACGATTTAGCCAAGTCGGTAAGGTGCTCGAACTTTCAACTGAGCAACCTATGTTCAAATCTCACTGCACCTGTAACTTCTTTTTCACAGTACCGAAATCAACACCGTGTGCTGTGTTGATTTGACACACAAAAGTGGTAGTCTCGCTGGGACACCGCATTGTGTTGAATTAACACAACTATTTTTTGCAGTGCAGGTTGGTGGTTCACCAAAAGTCAAATTTTTAAATATCTGACTAAATAATCACTTCTGATTATCTGAAACCTTTTAACAGTTTCCATTCCTTTCATTTTACAGGTTACAGGAGCAGGTCAAGGTATTGGTCGTGAATTAGCTCGGAAATTCTCTGACTGTGGAGCTACAATTGTGTGTTGGGATATTAACACAGAAACAAACACTTCCATAGTAAATAAGCTCAAGCGACAAGGAAAGCAGGCTTTCGGCTACAGATGCGATGTCTCTAACAGAGTGGAGGTTTTTAAAACAGCAGAGAGAGTGAGAAAGGAAGTGGGCAATGTTACGATTCTCGTTAACAATGCTGGGTGGTTCGACACAACACACAACTTTATTTGCGACCTTCAAGAAGGTTACATACGGAAGATGATGGACGTAAATCTACTATCCCAATTTTGGGTAAGACATTATTTTATTTTAAGAAATTTACTTCGGTATTCCATTGTGGATACAATAACTTTGGAGTTTCAAGGTACCGGCACTGACGATTTCATTTAAAAGGCCTTCGTACTAACGCTGCGCGCGCGTGTGTGTGTGAGAGAGAGAGAGAAAGAAAGAAAGAAAGAAAGAAAGAAAGAAAGAAAGAGAGAGAGAGAGAGAGAGAGAGAGAGTGTGTGTGTGTTTTCATATTTTAAAAGACACTGGACAAATAACAAGCAACAGTAAAATTCTGGGAAGCGGTCCCAAAACACATGTGAATGTGTATATAAATTATCACGTCATGCGCCTACGCAATTACGAGAATTCTAATTTCGCAGTAAAAATAAACAATGTCAAAATATCAGATAGTTCATTTGCTACACATTGACATGCATTATTGGGGCCGCTTTCCAAAATTGTCCCGTTTATTTAAGAATATGAAAATTCACACACAGTCAGTACGGAGGTCCCTTAAGTTGATTGACCTTATATTCCTTAAAGACCATAGGCGTTTCTTAAGCACTGTCAAACATTAGACATCACTTATACAATTTTGTTTTCGTTTTGTAAATGTTCGAATAGTCTGATTCTGCAATAATGTTCTGTTGCACCTTTGTTGTGTATATACAATGAAATTATTTTATTGTTATAATAAATTGAGCTAATAATATCATCATCATCATCATATTCAGCCGTTTTCAGTCCACTGGTCGTTGAAGGCCTCCCCCTTTTCTTTCCACATATCTCGGTCTGCTGCTATCCTCATCCATGTAGCTCCTGAAAAACGCTTGATTTCATCTACCCATCTTACATTTGGACGTTGTCTCGGTCGTTTCTTTTCTCTAGGAATCCAATGTAGTACATTTGTCGTCCACCTTCCATCTGTTCGTCTAGCTATCTCCACTTCATATTCTCGGCAGTCTTTATTACATCCTCTACCTTTGTTTGTGCGCGAATCCATTCATTTGTCTTCCTATCCCTCCTGGTTATTCCTAGCATTCATCTCTCCATTGCCGGTGCACCTCGATTGCTCACAGTTTTCCCCCCAAAGATCTATGATAATCTGTAGTTGATTGACAACAGGTCAGAAAAATATAAAATCATGGAGTTGCGCACAGTTTTTAGATGCGACATTGCCAAATCTCAAGACAATCAATCACGCTTAAGCAAATAATGAAATTGCCCACAGAATTTTAATACCTTGGAGAATAAGGGTAAATATAAAAGAATGAAAGAAAAACAGTTTTTAAGCTACTGTTTACTATTACATTTCTGCTAGATTCACAACATTCAATTTTTACAACTTTCGTCCTTGAAATTTGTGTCCTACAACTATAAGAAATTTCATTCTTGAAACTTCGCAGTCCGTGGAGTTTTGGAAGTACCTCTAAAATTTCATCATTTGCTTCCTCCTTTCAATTTCTACTTTTCTGTGTGGTTTCGAATCACCTTTTCGCATCGAAACGATTTTCAAACATGTTCCATATTGTATTTCAAGCAGCGCTGTTGTATTATTTGTTCCACATAATTTTCATATTTTTATGTACTACATATGGGAAAAGTCAACTCACCGCTGGATTCCCATTGCACCAATACTTTTGATATTCGGGCCATATAAGTTAAAAAGATAAAATGAATCATATGGGCGGTAACAGCAAATTAGGGCAATATGTTCATCAGCGATTCTTTATTTCAGTAAAACATATTTTCAGGGTCCCGCATTCGCAGTCTTCAGGTCAAATGTTAACAGACCCTTTGGTTATGTTGGGTCAGTCCGTGACACATCAAGGTAGGTGTTTTGTGAGAAACTACAAATACTGCGTTATAGTATCTCTCCAAACACCTACCTTTGTTGGGTTACGGGATGACCACAATGCGTAACTATTGGGTCACACATGAGCCTCTATTGGGTCACGAGATGACTCAACTGGGGTCCAGATTGGGTCACGGGTGACCCAATGCAGTCATTATTGGGTCAGATATGATCCTCTATTAGATCAACGTTGGGTCACTTTGTGACCTAAAGGGCTATTGGGTCTTAGATGAACCTTTGTTGGGTCAAATCAAATGATCATATTTCGTCAGTATTGGGTCAGCAAATGACTCCTTTTGGTAAAAAATAACTACAAGTGTTTGGTCAGACCCAACCACTCTGTTGGGTCATTTTGAGGTCACATAACTCGTGTTGGGTCACAAAATGCTACCCAAAGACTGGATTAAAAGTAACCACATGTTGGGTTAAATAACATCACAGGTGATGTGACCTTGAATTTTTAACCCATTATTGAGTCATTTTTAACTATATTTTGGGTCATTTTCACCCCTTCCTTTCTCCAAATGGTCCAACCATTTAGTCATTTTTCAACCAACCATGGGCGCCGATCCCGTGGGGACTTTGGGGGCCCTGGCCCCCCAAAGTTGAAGTGGGGCCCCCTAATGGGGGGAATGATAAGGTGAAGTCGGTTCTCCTATTTCTACAGTACATGGTCATTCGTATTCCCCTTCTACTAAGCTTATCTCCCTTTCGAAAATCTATTTCATTTACAAATTCCTCCTTGAAACCTGTGTGCTACAGTACTTATAAAAATTACATCACGTATAATACCCCCTCGACTTGCTAAAGGAGTTAATTCGTGCATTGGTTTTGTTGTTTCTGGAGTTTCGTGCATAACATCGATAAAGACCATTTAGTAAAAAAAGAAAAGAAAGAATGAATGAAAGAAAAAATGAAAACGTATTTTCTGTCGTTTATCCCTCAGAACGCCAAGATCGGGAAAATCGGTCAAAAATGACTCATACAGTCAAAATATTATTTTTCTCCATTAGTCATTAAATGGAAGAGTGAAATTCTGTGTACTCCGCATACTGTCTACATGGAAGAATCAGAATACAACATATACGGTGTGCTTTACATGTGAGAGTGAAAGAGGAAGGTAGTTTGATTCTGATAGTTTTATATGTCGTACTTTATATGTGTAAATAAGTAAGAGACTCATGGTACCTTTATTTTTGTGCAGCAATGAAAATGGTTGCGAAGTTAATATGATATATTCGTTTTTTCTGTATGTTTCATTATTTTGTAGTATCTACTTAAAAAAATAAAATACAATAAATAAATACAATACAATGCAATAAATACTATACAATGAATACACCCATATTCTAAAATACCTTGATTTTGAACAAGTACTTTATTTGATACGAGAAATATACATGCTTCGAAAACGACTCATTTTGACTTTCCGTGAGATGAAATTATCTCGGCGTTTCGAGGGTTAAGGATCATTCATCGTGACTTTGTCATGTACAAACATAATTTAAGAAAAATAAATATATACAAGAAGAAAAGCGACAAGAAGAACTCACAGAAAATAGGAGTAGACTTGCACTTGTAAATATATCCTTCAAACTGCTGTGATTTTGAGTTTCCAAAACAACTTATAGATAGGGAAAATATATACAGCGGGAAAAAAAGTTTTGGGGCAAGTTCGACAAAGAAAAATCAGACTGTCACACGTAAAACATGGACCATTTCGACATCTCTTGCCCTTTTATGATAATTTAGATACCTTAGATAAAATACTTAAGAAATAACTACCACTCGATACACCTGGAAAGTAACAGGCAATGAAAGAGTGACGACTACGTACATTCATAGCAAAAAACAGTATTTGGATAACCCAATACTACTCTCGAAATAAATGATCCAGGTATCCTTTTGTGTACAAGAGTATATTGTATTGAAGCAATCCAGACGGTGTCAGGCAAGCCAAACTTGTTGGAAAGTCATGCTTTACCGTTGGATACATCATAAAGCAACGTAAACAGAGCAATTATTGCGGAATAGAATCAGTTCTGTCCAACCAGGAAAACTAACTGCCCGGAATGAAACTTACATTCTTCATCAACCAGGAAAACTAACTGCCCGGAATGAAACTTACATTCTTGATTCTGTAAACAATACTCAAATAATTAGTGCTAAAGATTTGGCTACCTCATTCGCCTAGAATGTGTAAGTTAATGTTAGTAAATCATTGAACAACCCAAAATTCTTTGAAACAATTGGGATTTAGAAGATGTGTATCCAGGGTATGAATACTGGCCACTCTGTTAGTAATTACACAACCCCTAATCTTAACAGACCCTCCAACATTTGTATCAGTTAAAACTATGTTCTGGTTTCTGATATCTCCATTCTTCTTTCGCCACACGTCCTGATATCCATCACTAGAATACAAGTTTATCTTAGTCTCATCCTAGAAAATCAATAAACTTTTCACCAAATTCCAGGCACTCATATTGATATTTCTTGGAAAATTAGAACTTCTTCTTTCTGCTTTCTTCTGATATGTATGTTTTATTTCTGATTACACATCTTCTGCATCCCAATTCTTTTGTTCACATCTACACATCTGTAACATTTCAATGATCCAAATTTGGTGTTATCTGTCATTCTGTTTCGATTCAAATACTAGTAGTCCAATGAAAAATCAAATGTGTCTCACAATACTGCACATAAATCTACAATCACTAAAGAATAAAAATGAATTGTTCGAACTATTGATACAGAATTATGCATGTCACATTATATGTATAAATAAACATTGGCTGAGTTATGATGAACTAGCATATTATATACCAAAAATTGTAGGCTATTGACTAGTTTTTGCAGGAAAAAAATATAAACACGGTGGAGTGGCAGTTTTGGTTGATAAATCGATGGATTTTGAAATTAACCCACTGGATATTGCAGAATATACAATCGAGAAAGAATTTGAAAACTGTGGTATAATTCTTCCAAAATTAAAAATAATAGTTTTGCGTGTATATCGGCTCCCTAATATAACGCTAACAAAATCTCTAGAGCAATGGGAAAAACTGCTGTTATATTTGCATAAATGCAAAAATATAAAATAGTTCTTATTGGTGATATTAATGTAGACGTAATTAAGAAAAACAATGAGAGCGTACATTTAAACAATTTTTTTATGTCGTATGACTACAATATAATTAACGATTTACCAACCAGACTAAACACATGTTTAGACAATGTAATAACTAATATAGCAGATTCAAATTTAATATGTGCAGTCACTCCATATGATGTATCGGATCATCGTGCTCTAATACTGGGAATAACGTGCTCCGGAAAACCGCTAAGGCCTGATGAACAAAATATATATATAAGAAACTACAAAAGAAAGAACTTGTTATTGGTAAGAATTAGAATAAATACTAAAACTATGATGGATATAATATTAAGTTCCGAATCAGCAGATAATGCATGGTATAAATTTATGGATACTATTAGCCAAATATTAAATAACACATGCCCAATAATATCGCTAAATATTTCGAGACAGGATAAATGTCCTTGGTTTAATGATAAACTCAAGGAACTTAGAAATAAGGTACATATATTATATGTTGGATTTAAAAATGGTAAAAGCATAACTGCATATAAAGGTGCTAGAAAGAAGTATAGAAAAACACTTAAAGAAGTTAAGTGTGATTTTATAGCCAGTAAAATATTCAATTCAACCAACAAAAGAAAAACTGTTTGGTCTATTATCAACGATACCAAGAACACCAAAATATGTAACGGTTTTAGAAGTGGTTTCTCCACCATGTCTGCCTTAGAAAGCATTACTTCTGAGATACTAAATGGGTATGAAAGTAAGAAAATTACATGTTTAACTTTGGTAGATTTAAGTAAGGCGTTCGACTCAGTACCTCATGAGATATTAATCGAAAAGATGAAAACATATGGTATTACTAATAACGGGCTAAATCTTTTGTAATCATATTTGGTCAATCGGTTACAATATGTTAAAGTGGGTAATCATCTATCTAGTAGACGCAGGATCAATCAAGAGGTACCCCAGGGATCAGTGTTGAGGCCATTGCTGTTTGTGATTGATGTAAATGACCTGCCAACAGAAGTTATCCCTAAGATTGTTATGTATGCTGACGATACAACATTTATTGAAAAATTGGATAATATTAATGATCTTAAAACGGTGAGTGAGGCTAACTTAAAGATAGCTAAAGATTGGTTCGATAGCAATGATCTTACATTAAATGAAAACAAAACTGAGAAAATATTCTTTTCCTTACTAAATGGTATGAATAACAAGAATGGAAGAGATGCAATTAATTTGTCGAGCATAACATTGGATGCAAAACTTAACTGGTCAACGCACACAGACAATCTCTGTAAGAAATTGAATAAGGTCATATATTTAATACGTAGGCTTAAGTATATGATTCAAAAACATTGGTCGTTACAGGCTTATTATGCTTTCTTTCATTCCATAGTCTCATATGGATTGATATTATGGGGTAATTCAAATGGTGCGAAGCGTGTATTTATTATACAAAAAGCGGCAATAAGAGAATTAGCCGACTTACAGCTTACAGATAGTTGCAGAGATGCATTTCCAAACCTCAGAAAAATGACTCTAACAAACATGTATGTACTGTATATAAATGCATGAAATTTATAAAAGAAAATAATAATAGTTATGAAGAGGGAATGGAAGTGCACTCACATTATACTAGACAATGTCAAAAACTCAATATTCCAAAATGTAGACTAAATGTAACACATAAAAGTTATGAAGAAGTGGGAATGAGGCCATATAATAGATTACCGGAAAATGTAAAAATACTGGAAAAATAAAATTTCAACTTGAAGTTAAAGAAATTTTTGAAAGAACATAGCGCTTATAATCTTCAAGAAATCGAAACGCTGTTATCAACAGAGCATAAATTTTAACGTTTATATTCTTTATATTTATGTATAAAATTATTCCACACTAGTTAACATATATTTTTATAGTGTTAAATACTTTTTAATCTATATTCTAAATGACGCTGTGTCTGTATTTTTATGCACATCAAAGTACAAGTTGTAATCAAATTTTAACTGTACGTTATATTATTTTAGAAGTATGACGAAATCAAAACATCTAAGATGTGAAATGATGGAAAATGTAAGAATAAGAATAAGAATAAGAATAAGAATAAGAATAAGAATAAGAATAAGAATAAGAATAAGAATAAGAATAAGAATAAGAACATTAACTTGCATATCCTAGGCAAGTGAAGTAGCCAAATCTTTAACACTAATTCTTTGAGTTTTGTTCACAGAAAGAAGAATGTAGGTTTCGTTCCGTTCACTTAGTTTCCTTAGTTGACCAGAACGAATCGACAATAATTATTCTGTTTTATGTTTCTTTATGATGTATCTAACGGTAGAGCATGTCTTTCGAACAAGCTTGGCTATATCTCAGTATCTTTTACCTTCCGCACGTAATTTGAAATTAAAGTGAGCAGTTCCAATGTTGTTCAACTCAATTTGTTCCCCATGCTGCTTCTTTATGCCTGACACGGTGTGGATTGCTTCAATACATCCATCACGCAAAGTACTCTTGTACACAAAAGAATTCCTAGAATATTTATTTAGAGAGAAGTATGGGGTTGTCCAAATATATTTTTTGCCATGAATTTACGTAGTTATCATTCTTTCATTGCCTGTTACCTTGCAGGTGTATCGAATACTATTTATTTCTATATCATTCTATCTAAGGTATCCAAATTATCATAAACAGCCAAGAGATTTCGAAATGGGCCATGTTTTGCGTGTGATAAGTCTGCTTTTCCTCTTTGTTGAAACTTGTTAAAATATTTTTTTCTCACTGTAGGTGAAACAGAAGCTTCTTAAACCATGCCTGTCGAGATCGAGAATTTAAAAAAAAAATATTTGTCAAATAAAACATAGCGCGGCGGAAGGGTGAGCCGGACAGAAAGAGAACCACATTTGGGAAAGCTGGATAACTCCTCTGCATAGACTAACATTAGTTTATGTTATTTTCTAAGTTTATTTTCTAGCAACAGCAGAAACTTTGTTTTTATTAGTTAGAACATAATATGCTCTAGTGATTTTTTTTTAACGTTATACAAATATTGTTAAATTATGTAATAGCTGGGCCTGGGGAAGCCTTCATAATGACTATATGTATACAATTATAGGTGTTTTTTTATGAATATACAATATTTGGCAAAATTTTAATTGGATTTGTATCATATGTGCCTTCTTAGACCCTCACCTGGAAACAAAACAAGAAAATGAATGACTCCCCCCCCCAAGGTTACAGAGAAATCGGCGCCCTTGCAACCAACGCTTGTTCACTTTTAACTACACATTAGTTCAAACGCATAACCGGGTAACTGGAATTTACACTTTTCTGGGTCCTACTTTACACCTATTTGGGTTAACATATTAACCGGTTATGCGATTTCAAACCAATTGGGTCGTTGGGTTCCTTTCCTCACTTTAACTACACGTTGGGTTAAAAAAAATCAACCCAGTCTAACTGACCGATTTACACCAATTTGTATCCGAGCAGTTTAAAACCAATAATTGGGTTAAAAAATGAACCAACATCGTCAATTTCAACCCAATCATTTTTCTCTGTGAACATATCAAGTGGTTCGATGATACGAGTGAGTTATTCGAACAACGATATACTTTTTTAAACTTAAGCAAAGTCCAGGTCAGGTATTATTCGATTATTTAGCCCAAATCAGAAAATTTTGTAAGTTTGATGCAAAAACAGAAGCAATGATTATTGAACAATGCATCACAGGATTGGATTATTCAAATTTACAGGCTTTACTTATCACTAATCCTGTTTTTGACTTAAAATAATTAATACATCTGGCATCGATCGAAGTATAATTCAGTATGGAACCACTATAATTTGGAGTATATAACTCAGCCAAGATTACAACAGGAAAAGTTATATGATGGTAGTAATCAGGTCCAATCTAACAACAGACAAATGATGAAAATTCGACCAAACGTAATTCAAAGATGCAAACCTTGTGCTTTAATTCATAAGATTTATAATTGTTGTTCCGCCATGAACATCATTTGTAGAACATATTTCAAGTAAAATCATTGGGCAAGATGTTGTAGATACAACGCAAACAATTCAACTTATACGGTTAACATTAATCAGTCGTATAGAAAACAAAACAACAAAAAGTTAAATCAACAAAAGATTATCTAAAGTTAGTACCAGAGCTTCTGACAGAGTAAACTTTACTGACTGGAATACAAGAGTGGCTGGCGAAATTTTAACTAGTAGTGGTGAAACATGTTTGAAACGAGTTTGTAAAAGTAATAAAGGCATGTAAACTGTTGCAATAATTTATGAAGTAAAACATGTACAAACATCAAATTCATTTACTCATGCATCTACGAAAACATTGATTAAATCTCTTAGGAAAAAATCACCACAAGTTGTTCACAAAGATTCAAATCATGTGGATGGAGTTTATAGTCACAATTTGAATGACACCTCTAAGTACTCTAATAAACAACAGCAGGATCATCATGTTAATCGTAATTATATTAACAATCACAAAATGGAAGTCAGGAAGAAACAGTATGAACAAACAAGTTATGATTTGTGTCAACGCAGATACCCAACAATAATGTAAGTTCCAATAACGAACGTCTTCTACTTTTAATGTAGTATTATAACATCAACGAACGATTTAGTATTATACAACGATACCAACTAGATCAGATTTTCAACAATCTTTGTATCCAAACAAAGAGATGATGAACAAGATAAATCTTAACAGTGAACAAAACATAACAAATGTCTTAAGACAATAAACAAACATTTGTGCAAGTATCTAAACTATTCAACGTTATATGGTAAGAATTAAAAACATTATGATATTTATCAAACATTTTGAGACTAACAACATTAACAATTCGTTTTTCTAAACAAGAAGTGTGTTTAAGTAGTGCTTTGCTGACTTTGTTTTGTTAACTAACATCGCCTAACCTAACACGAGTTTATTTAGTTTTAACCAAGAACTAACATTTTTTGTTACATGCTAATTGCATGTTTGGCTGCGATGTAATGATGTGTGCTAACATTAGCCTTTCTTTTGTTACTATTCTTAGTTTCATCTAACCAGGATCTTTTCTTTTTCTGTATGGTGTGGTGAAGGGAGAAAAGTGAATTGTGTTCATTTGAAAGCTAGAAAATTGTGTTATTGTAAAAATGGTGCACATTTGTTACGTACAGAAAAATGTCCAATGAAATACTTTTTCGGTTGTTTAATTTCATTTCTTAATGATCATGGAAAAGTGCATGGAATGCAAATGATCAAGCGTTAAACATTTGTTTGTGTTAGTTAAGGTTCTATTTACTTCTTCCTGGGATGCATTTTAGGTTCTCCTCCAGTTTGTTTACTTTTTAGGAAGAGAGTGTACTTCAGAAAATCAAGGAGAATGGGAATTGGAGAAGTAGGTAGTTGGAAATATCATCGTTAAATAATTTAATCATTTATTTTGTTCGGGTTTTACAACTATGATTTAACTATTTAAAAGTCTGTCTTTTATTTTTATACTGGTTGCCATAAACAATATGATGGGTAAAGCTTATTTATTTGTAAGATTTCTTAAGCGAGCTGTTAATCGTCTTTTTATTGGTGGTTGGATTTTAGTAAGGGAACTGATATATAATTGGTTAAATCCATTTCCTGGATTTTACTTATCCGCTATATAATCTTCCTCTGATTGTCTATTAGTTGTTTACATAGCAACCATTTTATATCAAGGTTTCTGATTGGTTCTGTATACATTTGCCTTTTTAAAATGGAAGTCCGAGTGTGTGAATATATTGAAGTACATTCTCGGGTTTTTCTTCGGATTTCATCATGAATAAAAGAATTCTATTTAACAAACGTCTTTATTTATCTTTCATGGTTTATGAGTGTACCTTAAAACTATGAATATTGGTATTCATGAACTTCACCGAATGACAGAAACGATATATGCATTTGAGCACCTGCTTTGATGTAAACTATTATCAGGTTATAAGACAGTACACACAGTTGGTGCAATGTTTTCAATTTTTAGTGGTTGATTCTTCAATTTTATATTTTATTTATTTTTGATAGATGTGCTAGTAAATTCTAAAATGTGTATGGATAAACCTAGCAAAATCTGGATTAGAATCAATCGTCAATTTTTTCCTTCCTGATAACACAAGGCTTCCTGCTTCTCTTCCAATTAGTTTTGCAGGATTAGGCAACCGACGAGCCTTAGATTTGTCTATTCCCGCCTTCTTGGCGTCCTTCTATGGTCCCCGATGTCTAATAGAATCACTTCTCCAAAATATTTATCATGGGGATTTTGAGATTGAGGCTTGTTCTTGAGCTTGGCCATTATAGTTAGTTCAGGTTTACCCTCAATACTAGATCAAAGCAATTCATATGGGATGAAACCATTATCAAATCACACATTTCATATCTACTTTAGTCTGCAGATAACTTATAGGGCAAAGACAGACTAATCGCCGCTTCTGTTTTAGAAGCAGCTGCTTGGCTCAAAGCTCTACCTTCTTCCCTTCTCGGCCTTCACCTAAGTAGCGAATGTTTTTTTTTCGAATAGAAGCTGCGATTTTCCTCGGTGCAGATATGTGTGAAAGTCAGAAATGTCATGCTTGTAATAGTGAAGTAAATAAAAAAAAGTGTTACATGGTCTTTCTTGTCCCAAAAGCGCAGGTAGACACCCTCGTCACTCAGATGTTAATGACATTATGATGAAAGCACTCATCTCAGCTGGCATACCGGCAATAAGAGAACCATTAGTTGTAGCAGAACAGATGGTAGAAGACCAGATGGGAGAGGCAAACTGTTAATTTGGGACTTCACATGCTCAGATACGTTCGCTCCTTCCAACCTCCCTTTCTCCTCAATTCAGGCAGGAAACATAGCCAGTCGAAAAGAAACGGAAAAAGAAGAAAATACAGTAATCTTACAGAGTAGTACCATTTCGTAACTATTGCTGTTGAATTCTGTGGATCATGGGGAAAAGAAGGCCCCAGCTTTATAAAGGAAATAGGTAAGCGTATCACTCAATTATCTGGTGATGTTAGAGGAAGCACCTTCCCAATTCAAAGAATAAGCGTGGCAGTTCAAAGAGGTAATATCGCCTCAATACAGGGGGCCATACCCAAAGGCAAATAACTGGATGGGATATTCCTACTGTAATGTGTTCAAATGACAGTGCAAGAGGTGGATGATATGATAAAACAAGTTGGAGGATTAGACGCCAAAACATTTTTCAAATAATAAAGAAAGGTTTCTGGGCAGGCTGAATCGATGATAATTGGCCATTGACAAACCAATATCGTTAGAATATATATTATCCTATTTGAAGTGCCAAATTGGTTATACAGAATATCATTCGAAAATGTAAATTTTTAAGTTTTAAATTTTTATTATTTATAATGTGAACTTTTGTTTTCTGAATGCAATTAAATAAATAATTTATGTTCTAAATAATTTTAATAATGAGAAGATTGTTGTCTTTTAAAATTTTAAATATTGCAATAATAACAAAATAAGTTTTTAAATGGCGAAGAAAGAGGAAAAACTGGAAATTATTATTTTAATGAAATGTTAAATGAAATTTAATGTTCATCATTATTAATCATTATATATATGAGAAATTGCATACAGATGATACTAATGTTAAAGTGTGAAAATGGAAATGAGCAATCGAGTGCATGAAGATGCAATTGAGTGCATGAATTTAAACAAAAATATAAGAACATACAAAAATATAAATTTAAATATGTATTGTTGTAAATATAAAATACTAAGCACGGAATATTAATGTTAACAAGGTAGTGGTTTATGTTTAGTTAACACAAAAGCTCTGTTACTTACTTTTACCAAGCCATCTGCCCAGTTGAACGTTTAAATCACTACCACAAGCAATGTTCTGTAGTTCAAATCTATGAAACTTTGATTGCAATATCTTTGTTTTATTAAAACACGCTGGTAATTCCTATTTGAAATATTTCTAGACCGTACAAGCTTTCCTACCGTCCATGTTAGAGAGAGATCACGGACATATTGTTGCCATATCTTCGATGACAGGGCTTTCTGGACTTCCAAAGATGATTCCATACTGTTCCTCCAAGTTTGGTGTTACAGGTAAGTTAAAGGTATTTTACAGTTAATGCTTAACAAATTAGGGACTTCAAACAAAATGGACACTTTAAGGACACTCTTCGCCGTTATAATTTTTAACTCAAATACTGTTCAAATGTATTGATCAAATGAGAATTGTACACGTTCTCCATTCTTTCTTGTAGTGATTTCTAACCACTGCTTATACTAAACAATATTATATGTTTAACACTGTTCTTTGATTATCTGATTGTTTCCACTGATTCCACTCACTGATCATTCCGAAGGTCCTGGGTTCGAAAACAGCGATCGACCATCCTTAGTGAGGTTTTAACAACCGTTTCCTCAGTAGCAATTTACACATCGCATCAAAAAAATTGCGACAGCGAACGCCGTGCAGCTAGGCGACCCAAATGGCACCTTCTTATCCCATAATCGTGTCTGGTAAACAGAACCCCTTTTTCTCCTTCCTTCGTCTCTCCCATTCTAAAACCAGCAAACATCATTAACACATTATTTTTTGAAAATGTGCTAGTATTAGTATCGATAAAATGAAAGAATAAAAGCGAGACGAACCAAATACATAAGTGGATGGAGGGAGAAATTTAAACACACAATGAAAAATTGAAACCGATGGATGTCTGTTAGAGAGAGAGAGAAGAGGAGAGAAGAATAAGAAGAAGAAGAAGAAGAAGGTCTGGAATAAAAGGTATGGCCTACGGTATCTACTGGATTTAAGCCTATGGAATTTAAGCCTAGTAAAAAGAACCTAACGTTATAAAGTTCAGTTCCCAGTAAGCCAACAACAAACTAGAAGTGTCTTTTGGATTTTATAATTTTTCAGGGCTATTTGAATATATAGAGAGTGCTTGAAATATTCATTAAGTCACTTTCAAAATGGAGACCAAACTTGGTGGTCAGATTAAATACTCATGATTTCCAGTGGAATTGCAGAGTTTTCAGACACGTCTAGGATAATGTCAAAAGTGTAACACACATGCTTTCTTTGCCCGTGATTCGGTTGCAAATCAGGCGGAGCTCATTGGACGTAATGGTTCGGAATACATGGTCATCAGGGATTACGCCATGATTTTCAGTTGAGGGGTGTAAAGTTAAAATTGGGAGGGTGTACGTAGAGTTTTGCACGGTTTCTATCAACGTTTGATGACAAAAAAATTTAAAGTTGGGGGATAATCGCGAGGATTTGGGCCTGACAGCCTCTCCCCCCCCCCCCCACACACAGAGGTCGAGGTCTGGCGGAATAATTGATTGTAACAAATCCAATAGATACCGTAGGCCATACCTTCTATTCCAGATTACTAATGTAAATTGAACATAAAAAAATATGAGTGAATGATAATTTTTCTGCCTAATTTCTATCAGAATGAGCCAAGATTACATATCCAAACTGTATCAAAATGGAAAGTTACAAACGTCCAAAAGCAAAATTAGCATGTTCCTCATAGGCATACACTGCAAAATAGTAGCTGTGTTAATTCAACACAATGCGGTGTCCCAGCGTGACTACCACTTTTTGTATGTTAAATGAACACAAAACACAGTGTTGATTTCGGTACTGGGAGAAAAAAAATAGAGCTGCAACGAGATTTGAACATGGGTTTCTCTGTTAGAAGTCGAGCGTCATACCGACTTGGTTAAACCGTCAGAAAATGCAAACGATATTTAGCGAACAACATTTAAATTAAACGACTACACTATAGATCTAAACAGTGTAGGGGATCAGATACTTGTTGCTGAACTATCATAACAAACTAAGTTACCTGCACGACTTTTCCCATGGTCTAATCACTTCCTATTTGTCAATTGCTAACTAGAATTCCCATTCATTGGGAGTATTCTAGTCCTCTGGAAGAAAGCAAGATGGCTAGAGGCCAAACACTTGAGCAGCAAAACTACTTTCTTAGTGCTGCGCTTGTTTTCATAAAAATGGAACATTCTCAATGAATGGGAATTCTGATCCCTAACTGACCAATGAAAAAGTGATTACATCATGGAATAAGGCGTGGGAGTAATTTTGTTTGTGTTTGGGGTTCAGCAACGTTTCTTTTATCCTCTATACTGAGTTCTTGAACAAGAATTTTTTATGTCTGATGATTTAGACAAGTCGGTAAGACGCTCGACTTTTAAGTGAGCAACCCATGTTCAAATTTTGCAGAAACCGTAACTTTATTCTCTTAGTACCAAAATCAACACCGTGTATTCTGTGGATTTAACACAAAAAGTGGTAGTTACGCTGGGACACCGCATTGTGTTGAATTAAAACAGCTATTTTTTTACTGTGTAGTAGAAATTACATGTTTCACATTTCAAACATGAAAAACAAAAGAAACACAGTTAATAGTATGTTGATAAATTATAGGAACGAAACAAATTTGGTGCCAAACTTATTTAAATAAATTCTTCTCTTGAAATAGACAAAGAAGGTGGCCATTTTCTACTCATATCTTAAAATTTATCTGTTCCGAACATGCCACATATTGCGAATATAACGTTCTAATAATTACAACACTAATGGACTAGTGTTAATAACAATTCGCAAAGATGGAATTAGCACGGTAAAGCTGAAACGGGTCACCGGCCGTCGGGAGGATGCTCGTAAAGTTTTGGACTGTCTCATTGGGTTTAAAATTCAAACCCATTCCTACGCGGTGATTCGATTTATGTCTGATAACCCGGAGGTTGAAAGAGAGATTTCAATTATTTCATTGAGTTTGTCAGTGTTTCTTTGAGGGGTTATCAGGACCGGAGATGTTACTCCGAGAACACGAAAAATATGACGCCCAAATTACCAGTTCAATAGATTTTCCAGGCCGAGTCAATCGGGTTACCGGGTCACTTATGTTTGGATCAGGGCCGGAATTGGTATCAGGTGCCTTCTCTGTCTGTAAAGTAAGAGAAAAATAAGGATGAAGGGAGAGAAAGAGAGAGAAAGAGAGAGAGAGAGAGAGAAGATAAACGAAAAACGAAACAGCGAAGACACGATAACAATACATCAAGAAAGAAAAGAGAGAGAAAGTACATTATCATTATGCTAAAAGATGCACACACACTGTTTACTGATAATCCCGTCTGTAATGCTATGTAAGTCCTCCACCCGGAGATTAATCTCTGTTTAGAGCCATTATTTTATACGAAAAATACTGGCTAGTGGGGAATCGAACCGAGGTTTTCCAATTTGAATTGTAGCGCGATAGTGATACTCACCAGGTGAACTACCCAAAACATACTTAACAAATCGTATAGTGTTTCTTTCTAAGAATAATAACATGAAAAGTGGATACTTCAAATCAATGACGTGTTCTTAATTATCCTGGTAACCCCAGATGCTTTATTTGGACTTTTCGAACCAACATTCGTAAATCGTCTCCCTCTGTATAGTAAGCCATGTGTTTGATTCCACAGTCTGAAGGATTCTTCGTTTTTATGAGAAGTTATGATTAGATTCTTCACAATTGCTTTGTAAAAAACCTTTTCTTGAACAGGTTTTGAACCTACGAGGTGGTATCAGAAAATGTCGAGGCTGGTTTTGTAACACAAAACAAATCGTAGCACAAGGCTGCACCCGTAGTCACATGGAGCACTGACATTCGTAAGTCAGTGTGCCAAAATACGTCATCCTGTGTATGTCGGGAGCTGTGCAACTAGTGCTTTTCTGGCCAAGTGGTTACCACGTCTGCGATTTCATGATGGACAGCAAGTTAGAACAAAGGTGAAATTATGCATGAAACTGGCAAACCTGCCACAGAGACGTTTGACATGGTTTGGGGTCATTCTATCTCTCATCGCTTAAATTTAAAGAATCTTCTCGGTCGACCATCTAAGATTTGAATGATTTTTGTCCTCAAGTACTTCTATCTAAGTGATGAAGAAACGCAAAATATCTCTTTTGCATTCCTTTCCATTGCAGAGGTAAAGGATGTGAAAGAAAAGTCGAAAATCATGATATCTCCTGTTCGTGACTGTCCTTTAAAACCGCAGAGTTCCATACATAAATGTATAATTTCTGTTATTACTGTCCAAATGACGTGAAATTTTGACAGAATTACCTCAAAAACATACAGTTTCTTAGTACAATTTCAGACGAAATATTCTGTTACCGGGTTTTATTACAGGGGTTATTAAATAACAAAAAACTAAAAAATGTATCGCTTGTTGATGAAACATTAATTTGTTCAACGATGTGGCAATTAGAGACAGTAATAAAATTTTACCTGTTACATGAGAGCATACTAGAAGTTCAATGAGAAAAGTTTAAACTTTGTTCCAATATTCCTTCTTTATTTTAAAAAATATCCTTAAAATATTTGAAAATTTTGTGCATAATACTCAATAGAAGAATAACAATTAGTTAAGTGATGTTGATAAACAATAAAAGTACAAAAACATTGTTGCTATGACATGAGGTAAGGGTAGAGATTCACTGCTTTTAAGTTGGATGTTCTACTATTCAAAAACTGATGAAGGAAATATTTGTTTGTTTTGTCCTTAAATGTTGTCGGAACCGACACCTTACGGAGACACACCGATCTGAATTTTATTTTTAAGTTATGAATTGTAAAGACATAATCTGGTACATTAATGATGCAATTCGAAATTATTTTTTTCTCTCTCTCTCCTAATTTATTTCGTGAGTTTTTTGACAAAAACGTGAAAGTTTTTGCTCAGTGTGAAACAGTTTTAGTCGGTTTACCGCTATAAATTGTTGTGCTGGTCGGCAATGAGAAGGCATTTACAGTCTCACAAGTTGGAATGAATATTTTCTAAAACTGTGGCCGGGCCTTCAAATGACCTAGACCATACCTCTGATTTACCTTTGGTGCGTTTCGGGAAGTAAACTAAGACTTGCTATCCTGTTGGGCAATCAGTCTGCGAGTGGACTAGATCATAGAATTTCTTTTGTTGTAGGAAAAGTTTATCTACATTATTCGCAGCTTTCTTTCTTATTTGAGGAAGTTTCTCTCGTGGTACTTGTGTGTGTGTCGCGACCCCTAAGTTAGAGTCTGCTATTGTTCGCGTTATGTACCCCATCAACAAGAAATGAGACGACTTTTTCAAATTTGTTTGTATTGAAGAATTGTATGCAAGAATGGCTATGAGAGAGAGGCCACAGCACAGGTTCATATTGTCTTGCGTGTAAAATTTGAGAATTTGTTGCAGATTGCGAATAGAGATTTCAGCCAAACCTGTGCAACTGTGTGAGTATGATGGGCTGTATCTCAGCTCGAAGTTGTACTTTTCTGCTATTTTCTTGACTGCCTCACTCGTGTGAACTGGGTGAGAATCTAGAATAACAGATTTCAGTGCACCGAAAATGAGTATAAGATGATTTCCAAAAGAATCAGTGACAGTTTCTGGAGATATTGTGTCAACAATTTTGTCTACTATTTAGCGACAAGCAGCTTCGATTTCCACATCAATAAACTTTTTAGTGTTTCCTAATGGAATTGGTCCGGGGCTGTCATAGGTTCTCTCCTCAGATATCTTGCCTAAAGGATGTTCAAATAATTGTGCCTGACCTTTCTTTGGTTGTTTTTGAGTATCTGACACAGAATACACATGCGAATCATATATGCTAAAAATGCTTTCATTTCAGGTAAATAATATTGTTTAATACCATCCTGTAAAGTTTGTAAAATCCAAAATGTCCACTGATTGGATCGGTGTATATTATCAAACCATTCACGCGACATCGATTGAGGAATACACAAGAGTAATCTTTCAGACAATAAAGTTTTGTAGCTCGTAAAGCTAATGTTTTCACTAGTTCTACGCCAAGTAGTGCGTGTACAATATCAGACAAGAACGGATCTCTTCTCTGTTCTTGTTTAAGTTTTTCTAATGATGAAAAATTTTTGGTTGCACAAGGTGGTGTCTTAAGTATTCGATTCAAAAGCCATATTTTCCTCCGAATCCTGAACAAAATCAGTAGTTTTGTGTTTAGTGGCAATTTGTTCGTTTAATTTTTTCCTCTTCTTTTTCAATTTTGTAACTTTTTCATTTTCAACTTCTGTTCGCTGTTCTAGCCGGAAGAATATGTCTGCAGGTTGAGAAATTACTTGTTTAACTACTTGAAATACGTAGTCAGACAGGAACAACCGAAACCTGGTAAATTTCCCAACACTATCTGGAGTGGTTTGTGAATTAAGTAAACAGCGTGAATCTGTGTAAAGTTTGAATGGCCTATTCAAAAGGTAGTATCTGAATTTTCTGCATGCGTAGAGAATCTATTAAAGTGCTGGCCCGTCTCTCTGATTTTGATAGTGATAGACTACAATATGAAACGACTTGCTCTTCTTTTGTAACGGGATAATAGTACGTGAGAATAGATCCGGTGTGTATGCTGGATGCATCGGCGTAGACCTTTATTTCCTGTGTTTCGTCAATGTGTGAGAGACTAGGAGCAATTTTTAAATATCAATTTTTAACTGCTCGAAAATTTCACTTAACTGTGGTGTCCATTTCAATTTGTTCCGTTTTATGAGAAGAGCTTGAAAATCGTGTAAACGTAGGCGGCGCGATAGTAATTCTAAGTCTTTTAATTGTTGCTCAGCTGTATAATTGCTAATAACCAAATCATCAGCCAATGAAGTTATTGTGTTTGGCAGTCCTTCCAACATCATCCTTATTACTATGGACAATGCTTGACTAGACGTTGCCGCACCCATTGTACAAGCACAAAATTGATAGCGTTTTCTAGTATGGGGTACCTCAAAAGACATATATTTCCAACTCTTTGGATGCAGCGGAATCTGGTGATAGCTCGGTGATAAATCTATCGTACTAATTACAGATTTTCCTTTAATATTGGATATAACGTCCTCGGTGGACTGGAAAGGAATAAATTAGTACTTGGTAAATTTGTTACATTGAATGAGTGAAAGCATAATAGGAAACATGTGTGTGTTCGGGTTTCTCACAATAAGCATTGGCGAAGAAAATTCGCTTGTAGATATTTCTTTAATGATTTTTTGTTTAAGGGGCTTCTGTATTTGAAAATCTGCCTGCTTCCGGATGTCTAATGCGAAGGGTAGACTCTTGTGAATTGTCGCCGCTTTATCTATCCAAATGTTATGCATATATCGATGCAATTTTCCTATGCTTGAACTACTATAAGAGAACGTGTCTCGATATGAATACAACAATTTTGAAACTTTTTGTTTGATATTTTCAGGGAATTTTGGTTTGATATCGATTAATATATCAAAACTTTTTTCAGTGTATCTGAGACGTTCGTCGATTTCTTTACGAGATCGATAGATGTCATCGGTGCCATCTTCCTTTTCTTCTTTCATGTTAAGAGAAATTTCCTCTAAATTTCGTAAAATATACGCCACTGGTGAATTTCTACCTAAATGGACATTTTTTGAAGTTGGATTTATTACCAGAGTAGTATGCTTATTACTAGGAATCTTTACTATTAAATCTAAAAGTCCATGCATATATCGCAATGTCTGTAATATCCTTATATAGAAAATGCTGATGGCTGTTTTCTTCTTTTTGTTCAACAGACAGGAATAAATATGACTTCCTGGGATCGTTATATTCTTCGTAACATACACATCTGCTGACGCTTGTTGTTTTGTCAACTTGATTACTAACTGTGAAATATAATTCTTTCCGCTTCCTTGTAAAGATATTTCAGGGCGTCTGTTTTCTTTGTAAAAAGAAATGATGTTTTTATCCAAATGAATTTTGCACTGCAGTATTTTTAAAATATATTGGCCAAAAGCAGGATTATAGTCATTTTGATGTATTATCCTGAAGTATTGCGAAAATGTGTTTCCAGTTCTAAATTTTATAAGTGCTATGTATTTTAATTTAATCAATTTACGAGTATTTACAATCCCTCTAATATGTCTTTCGAAAGTAATTAATTTACATTTCTTTGGGACCTGTCATTTAGCTCAAAAACTTACCGATGAAGCGGTATTGATAATTGCTGGTTGTATATTATCATGCACTTTGATCTTTATCGTAGATCTATTTTCTTCTGTATCGTAAGGAATTGTTTCCCTAAGTTCTGTTTAAACTTCTTGATTAGAATATATATTGGCAATGGATACATCGGTTGTAGCTCCTTTATTTGCTAGGTTACTTTCTTCCTTTGTACTTGATAGAGGTGCAGGTCCTTTAGTTTTCTTATAAGCCTTCACCTTCGTATCGGGTTGTGGAGCAGGTCCTTTGGTCTTCTTCCGAGTATTCTCCATCTTTTTATTTGTCGTCGCCTTTGGGTCCGGCTTGACTTGTCGCTCCCGGGGCGAGCTTATTCGTTTCCCGAATTCGAGCTTTTTTATCTTTATGCCAACAATCTTGCGCAGAGTGATTTCTTTTGTAGCAGATGGCACAAACGGTGACTATACCATTGTAGTTTCCTCGCTTATTTCCATTGTTATTATTGTTCCCTTTTTGTAATTGCCATTTTTCTTATTGTAGTACTTTTTACCATTTTGCTTATTATATTTCTTATAATAAGGCTTCTGATTGGCGCTATTCTTCACAACCATAAGGGATAATTCAGTCAACTTTTGGGTTAAGTTAACCATTAAATCTTGAGAATTTTGTAATTTTGGTTAGGTTGTGGATTTCCATTGGATGAGTTGCAAGAGTATAACATGTCGTAGGCGAATCACTGTATAGACATAGTAGGAGGTGTGACATCTATGAGGGTGATAGGTCTATTTAACGGTTCGGGGTCTCTTCTTATTCTTTCGTTCATTGGAAGTAGTATAAAATTTGGATTTTGGTTGATTGTTGTTGTTGGGCAGGATGTAAATAACTAGGATTTTGATTAGATTGAGGGTGAGGATGAGAAGTGTTGTGTTGGATATTAAGAATTTGACTAGTTTGAGGTTGAAAATTTGGTATTTATTAACTCAAAGTTGAAAAATTTTGGTTACTAGGATTTTGAATTTTAGTTTTCATAGGTTGGGCCTGTTGACTATCGTTGGGCCTGTTGACTATATAATGCTTTTGATTATCCTACAAATTCTCTCTTTTTAAGTAATTTGGTTGATTTTTCCGTGGCGTGGATACGTTTCTGAAGATCCCTAACTGAAGTATGAGTTTCCAGAGCGATGTTCTTTAAAAAATGACGTTGTAATCCAAGACTGAGAAGATGGAATTTCTCCCATTCACTAGCTTCGGGAAGATTATGCCTAATGGCCCGTAGTATCCTGATGAAGTATGCATCGATGGGTTCATCCTGTCCTTGCTGTATCAAAGTAATTTCCATCTCCGCTTTTTAATGTGGAAAATTATGTCTGCTAAGGCCTATAAATTTATCCTTCAATTGATTGTATGTAATCTCTGTCATTAAATTTTGAGACTGAAATACAATGTCTAACGCCGTGTCTTGCAAATACATTGGCAAGACTTGTTTTCTTTTCACTGCCATCCCACGATTGCAGTGTTGCCACATGTTCAAATAGCATAAAATTCCTATCTGGGTCATTGTTCATACGACCGGAAAACTTAGTTAAATGTGGCAAATTAAATGATGTTTTAGTCGCCATTGCATCGCCTTCGTTAGACGTATTGGATTCGTTTTCAGAATCCTGATTTCCTACCCTACTCCCTGACCTAGTAGTTACTGGCATTAGATAACATTTATCCTATCGTGGCAATGATATTTTATAGTTCATGAATATTAAATGTCTTTAATAGAAAAAGCAATCCCTTGACACTTCATTTTAAGTCCTGATATTTTGCACTATTTACTCATATATGGGCTTTGCACACTTTGGGCCTTTTTATTATAGCAAGCTAACAATTTTGCACTTAATTAGTGAAATCGGCGCAGTCCGCCACATAACGTTCTGCTGCTTTCAGCGTCACGATTAGGTAGAGTCAAATAAATACACGGGTTTTATGGCTTTTTGCCCATCGCCAGTTTTATTGCAAAAATACAGAAGTCCAATAAGTTAGTAAAAGCAGCGTCCCGTACCAGGGTAATTTACAATAATTGAAGAGTTATGGGATGATTCTTTATGGCTTCTTCTTCTCGGGTGATGTGTCTCTTAGGATAGGTGTCTCATCTGTCCGACAGCTGACTGTGTGCGTAAGGAAGACACCAGTCCGACAGCTAACTGCGTGTCAAGGACGTGCCAGTCTGATAGCGAACTGTGCACAAGGTAGAGTTAGGTAGCACACCAGTCCGACAGCTAACTGTGTGTGCACGATAAGTGCATATCAGTCCGACAGCTGACTGTGTATGCACGTTAGGAAGAGCACACTAGTCCAACTACTAACTGTGTATGCCGGGTTAGGAGATACCAGTCCGACTCCTGACAGTGTATGAGGAGAAGGTAGATGAGAGAGGTGATCACCCGCAGCAATGATAAATATTAAGGTTGCATCGGGCTTTTATAGCCCTTTTTGTTGTGGTTATCCAAGCTCCTCCTTCGATGATTGTTGTTTCTTCAGTTGATTCCGTTATGATACTGGTGTCGTCATCTGCTTATTTACATTGGATAACTTGTTCTATACATATTTGTTATTCGTATTACTCACCCTACTACAATGTTTACGCTGCGAGTATGAGACGACTCGTGCTTAGCACGTGAACATTACAATACTGTCCAGCGTAGCCCTCATGGCCGTCTTTCAGGCTTTTGGTTATTGTACTTTCGATGCTCATGAGTATGGGTTCGAACCCCATATCTTCCAACTCTTTTTTACTTTTTCCAGCTACGTTGGATCGTTAAATTTTCGTTCTCTACCAACTATAAATGGCGTTTACATTCAAAATAAGAAAAATTGTGGTTGAATTTATTTGCAAATGTTTATATAATGAAGAAGAGAATAAAGACAATGCGCAAAGACAAAAACTATTTCTAAACATTATCAATAATAATTGCTAGGAACAGTTGAGCTTATGACGACGGGGCCTATAGTTTTGGCTAAAGTCTGTTCCGAACCACTCTGCTCAATAGTCCTCCATGAACTTGAACGCATGTTTATGCGCACCAAGAAGTAAGTAAATATTGTGTCTAACGCTATACAGAAGCTTATTCGACAAAACCAATGTATAGTAAAGTTCCTGACTTTGGTGTATACGTTGAATCGATCCCTGCTCTTGCGATGTGCGCTTTGTGGTAAAGAAGCACGTGTTTGCATGGGTAGATTTAGTAGAGAGACCCTGGGGCAATATTATTTACTTTACTGATAAACTTCAAAGCTATCGTTTGGAATGAAATATTTAGTCACTCAGAAATGATTGGGGGGCAATGCCCTTCATAAATCCGCCAATGCGTGTGCGTGAATTTTTTCGCGGTTCTCCCGTTACTGCCCACTTTCTTCATTTCACCAAATAGTCCCATCATTCATCTGCCCTGAGCCAAAGTTGCCAAAAAGGCCTTAAAACTAAATTCAAAATTCAATTTTATGTATGCACGCACTATCTTTTGTTATGGAAACGGAAAAGAAGTTGGGATACGAACGTGATCTCCAAAGAATGATTCGCGAGATTGACGCTGTGCAAAATATATGTTTATAGCGTGACAAGGATACAAACATAGTGATACTATTGTTCGTTGATGTGACAACTTAGCAGTGAAGGTAGAATCTTTTGCTGGAAGTAAAAAAGTATAAAACCAACTGACGTGAACTTTAAATTTGCTGTGTAATGCCAAAATAATATTTGTTACTTGAGATACCTACATATACTGGGTCACTATACTACAGATATTGGGTTTTAATAAACAAATAATGGGCAGTTAAGAAAATTGCAATCATAGGTTCAAGTTGTTTACGTTCGTGGGGTTTATTGAACAGAGTTGCTCGGAGCCCACTTTACCAGAAACTAGTGCCTTTCTTAAGTGCTCAGGAGTTCATTTAGGCACTTTGTAACAATTTTGTTACTGATGTTCAGTAATCATATTGGGGGGGTTGGGAATAAAGTCTTCATTTGTCTTACTGATAGGAAAAGTATTCACAACTGAAAAACTATTTTATCAGAAAGCTTTTCAGACGTCCGCTACAGAAAAGAAAACATTATTAAGCTGTCAGTGTTTTTTCATATAGTACACTATTGACGGAGTTTACTTTCGTAATATTCAACGCTTTTCTACAGGGAATATAAAACTGTCAGTTATCGAACGTTTCACTGCAATAATAATAATAATAACGATAATAATAATAGTAATAAAACTTATTCCTATAAGCGTGCCTTTGGACTTCAACGGCGCAAACAACTGCCTGAGCTTTTATTTTTTCTTTCATTTTGCCTGGATTTTTGTTATTATTTATATTAGTGGGCACAAATTTGTCTATAAGTCGTTGAATAAAGAAATTATAGTGTGCACTTTGGTTTAAACAACTTACAGGACGAAGTTGGCTATTTCCAAAGATTAGCTCTGAACTTAGTAATTCATGGCTTCTGTCTTTATTTGACAAGAGGGAATAGGGGAAACGTATTGTACTTTTTTAGTACTAAAGCAAACCTACATATGTTCAAACCCTGTTCAAGCCAAAGTATTTTACGAAGTGATCGTGAAGAATCTAATCATAACATCTCATGCAAAACGGAGAAACCTTCAGACTGTGGAATCAAACACCTCAGTCACTGTAGAGAGGAAGACGATTTACGAATCTTGGTTGAAAAAGTAAAAATGAATTGTGCATTTCCAAAACGTTCTAAATGCCATTGTTTGGAAAATGCATTTTATTACAAAAACACATTGTAAATGCCATGTTTCAGAATGGCACAGTACATCGTCTGCCTACCGCTGACCCTAGCGATGGAAATACGAATGTAAATGTATTTGTCTTAGGTTACAAGTACATCTACTTTCCATTGACATGTGTTTTTCCTTTCTTCTTTAACATTTTGTTTTTGGCACTCACAACGATCTGGCAAGTCACGATTGAAATAAAGTGTCTGGGGATAGTTAAGAACACGTCATTGAAGTATCCACTTTCGATGACCCGGGGATAGAACCTAACCCAAACATAACTGACCCGGTAACCCGATTTACCCGGTTTGGAAAACCTATTTAACTGGAAATTTCGGCGTCGTATTTTTCGTGTTCTCGGAGTAACATCTCCGGTCCTGATAACCCATAAAGGAAACACTGTTCAAACGCAATGAAATAACTGAAATCTATCATTCAACCTCCGGGTTATCAGATATAAACCGAATCACCGGGGCAGAATGGGTTCGAATTTTAAACCCCATGACACAGTTCAAATTTTGACCAGCATCTTCCCGACGGCCGGTGACCCGTTTCAGCTTTACCGTGCTCATCCCATCTGTGTGAATTGTTTTCAACACTAGTTCATTAGTGTTGTAATTATTAGAACGTTATATTCCCAATAGGTGAAATCGAGGCTGGAATGTTCAGAACAGATACATTTTAAGATATGAGTTGAAAATGGCTCCCTTTTTTTGGCTATTTCAAGAGAAGAATTCTTTTTATATTAGTTTGGCACAAAATTTGTTTCGATCCTATAAATTGTCAACATATTTTTTTTTTTACGCTTGAAATGTGGAACATGTAAGGTTTACTATGCCTATAAAGAAACATTCTAATTTTGCTTTTGAACATTTGTAACTTTTCATTTTGATGCAGTTTGGATATGTAATCTCGGCTCATTCTGATAGAAATTAAGCAGAAAAATTATCATTCACTCATTTTTTTATGTTCGATTTGCATTAGTAATCTGGAATAGAAGGTATGGCCTACGGTATCTATTGGATTTGTTACAATCAATTATTCCGCCAGACCTCGACCTATGTGGTGGGCTGTCAGGCCCAAATCCTCGCGATTATCCCCCAACTCTAAATTTTTTTGTCATCAAACGTTAATAGAAGCAGTGCAAAACTCTACGTACACCCTCCCAATTTTAACTTTACACCCCTCAACTGAAAATCATGGCGTAATCCCTAATGACCATGTATTCCGAACCATTACGTTCAATGAGTTCCGCCTGATTTGCAACCGAACCACGGGCAAAGAAAGCATGTGTGTTACACTTTTGACATTATCCTAGACGTGTCTGAAAACTCTGCAATTCCACTGGAAATTATGAGTATTTAATCTGACCACCAAGTTTGATCTCCATTTTGAAAGTGACTTAATGAATCTTACAAGCACTCTCTATATATTCGAATAGCCCTGAAAAATTATAAAATCCAAAAGACACATCTAGTTTGTTGTTGGCTTACTGGGAACTGAACTTTATAACGTTAGGTTCTTTTTACTAGGCTTAAATTCCATAGGTTTAAATCCAGTAGATACCGTAGGCCATAACTTCTATTCCAGACTACTGCCTCTTCTTCTTCTTCTTCTTCTTCTCTCCTCTTTTTATCTCTCTCTCTCATTCTCTGTCTCTGTCTAACAAACATCCATCGGTTTCAATTTTTCGTTGTGTGTTTAAATTTCTCTCTCCATCAACTTATGTATATTGTTAGGTCTCGCTTTTATTCTTTCATTTTATGGATATTAATACTTGCACATTTTGAAGAAAAATCTGTTCATGATGTTTGCTGATTTTATAATGGGAGAGACGAGGCAAGGAGAAAGAGCGGTTCTGTTTACCAAACAGTATTATGGGATAAGAAGGTGCCATTTGGGTGGCCTAGCTGTACGGCGCTTTGATGTGATTTTTTATGCGAAGTGTACCAGGCAAATGCCCTGATGGCACCTTCAGCTTAAACCTGTCCGACTCCTTGACACATTTTTCCTGTACCTTATCGCGACCTGAGCCGTAGATTTCTTGTGGCCATATAAAAGCAAATTCTAAGTTGTAATGGATAGTGACCAATACTAAAACAAATAATTTCATTTATGGGCGTCCGCGTCGCCTGTCCATCATTAGTAATGATGGGACCAAAATATCTGACAAACTTATGATCATGAAGAGTAAATAATCATTCCCAATTTGAAATGAAACAACAAAATTATGATTTTGCACTCGAAGTGGCAAAGAGTTTAGGGTCCTCGCTTTTTGCTCACGTGGTTCAATTTCCGCTGAGGGCTATTGAACTTAATTGTTCGAATACCACGTTACCAAAAACTGTAAGTTTCCCTTACAAGCTCACTAGCTCGCTTAGAACGTTATTAATAATTCATTAAATGAAGAATTTTGATTTCTACACAGGAATGAATAGTGAGTGCCCAAAAATGGACAAAAAGTGACTTTGCTGTTTCGGTAATGGACACCCCTACTTTGCATAACAAATCTAATTTATAGTTGGTTTGGTCATTTATATGCTTGAAACAAAGACATTTTGTAATGCATAATAGTGCAGAATAACAAAAATTCTTCCTATTGTAATTTTATGAATATTAGACGGAGGCTCTTGTCTTAATTACTTAGTAGAAGAGGGAAGTAGATTGAACCATCTTGGGAAGTGGATTGAATCATCTCGCTTTATTTTGAATGGTGGGAGATATGAATTTGAGAGTTTCAGGATTTGTCAGAAGTAATGTATCTGACCTAGTGTATAATGTTTGTTGATTTTGTACCATAAGAAGGAAAGATATGAGTGTAAACTTATTCTTAACCCCCACTGATTGAGTAATGTATGGTGATGAAGTGACACAAGTTTTGGTTTTTGTTTGTTAACGAATTGAATTATTTTTATGAAATAAATCGTTGAGATATCATTGAGAGATTATAAGGATGAGTGCAAATTTGTGGTCTAGACGATTGTTAACGTCATTAGGTAACTGTGCGTCAGTTAGCACACAGTGTCGAAACTTATTACAGATTTAAAATCATGATTTCGATAATTGTTGTGACGTTAGGGTTGCAAGTCAAGACTTGATGATTGAGGTTATATAATCATTGATAGGGACGTTTATGAGTGCTGTTCAGTGAACCCTGAACTCTCCTATTATGGTATATTTGATTGCAAGTCTGACGGAAGTACCGGCTGCACCATTGGGTGACTGGAGATTACTCGCCATTCGTTGTTCGTCTAAACTGACAATATTAGGAGAAAGCCTGACTTTACCAGACCAATCTACTAAAAATGACCTTCCTTTGGTGCGGCGTGTTGAAACTGGTTTCAGATTTGAAACTGTCACCGGTAAAGCCTCCTATCCCATGAGATGTTTCGCTGAAGTGGAACTTGTGGAAATATAAATAATTTTTATTTTTATAAGATGTTCTATGAAAGTTGCTAACTGTTGAAAACGGAGAACTTCTTACCATTCTATGTTCTTTAAGACTGTTTCAAGGAAACATTTTGCCGGAACTCACTTTCCTTTTGAGACTATATTATATAATGCTAACTTGATATACGACGAGGAAGTAATGTCTTCATACTTGTTTCCTTGAAAGGCGGAGATAAACTAAAATTCAGGAAAGATTTGTGTGTGATGTTGAAAGCAATCTAATCTTTTTGTTTTAAGTACAAATAAGATAAAGAGAACAGAGATGATATTTAATTTGTAAATGAGACCATTGCATTTCCTCATGTTGTTTAGAAAACTTTTGAAATATGATTAGCGCAGAAGAGAACCTTACCTGTATGAACTCAGCATGTGTAAATGTTGTTCTGATGAAATATAAAAGTAGTGATATCACTAAGTTTAAATAAGATACTAGGAAAATGTATGTTTTGTTTGAATAAACTTTATAAAGGAGATGAAATCGGAAGAAGATGGTTATCTAAACATAGAATCTAACTTACTACAAATAATATGTTGGCTTTCTTTATTAAAATTCAAAGTGTATGGTAAAAGTTTCGTGTATTATTTGAATAATGATTTTGAACTTTGCTAGTCTAACAGATTAAGAAAACATGATGTCTACAAATGACTCAAATGCATGATTGCAGGAAAATGAAGTTGATAAAAACTGGAGATATTTTAGCATTCACAATTGTTTCAAGTAAAGCGCTTGGTACTTACTTAGTGTTCACTTATTGTGTTTTAGTTTCGGAAGAAAAAACAAATTTGTATTTTGCTGAATTTAATCTACGAGATTGTTTGAGAAGTAAGTAGTTTCTTATTTTTTGATTTTCATATTAAAAGATTTTGAATGGATATCTATTATTGAGCTTATGAAATTATGGAAAATGTGAGAAAGTCCTATTTAAAATAATTGGATGTAGAGTATAAAGCATTAGGCATATTTTGCTCGCAATGATATAGCATAGCTTGAATTTGAATTTTATTTATGACCATTAGATAGGAAGATAGGCGAAGGGAAAGAAACGATTTGCCTGTAATGACAGGAAAAACCATGGGAAAAACACAGTAAAGATGATCGGCTTCTCGAATGATAAGATAACACTCTACCACTGAGCTACGGCAGATTTGTTATATCATTTTGCTTGCACTGATATAGCTTATCTGAATTTGAATATTATGTATGGCTTTTGGGTAGCGAGATAAGTGAAGGTGCTGACCAGGGCCTGTGTTGAAGCTGGCATCTTTTGTTACTTGCATATGGATGAGGAAAATCATGGGAAAAACCTTGAGTGAAAATGATCTACCTTCTGAATGCTTGGATAACGTTCTACCACTTAGTTACGACGGCTTGATTATATATTTTTGCTCGTACTGATATAGTATAGTTTTAATTTTATTTATGGCCTTTAGGAAACGATGTAAAAACTAAGCTATTCGGGGTACATGATATTGAGTAATTATTGCAGACAGATTAGCATCTGGCTATACTGTGTTGAAATCTTAAAATGTTAATTTAACACACTTTCGGATGTTATAGAATGATGAAAATTTGTAGGGTGGGTGTCCGCAAGATGTGAACCAGGGACACTCTTACTTAAAGAAGTTGGACACGTAGTGCGAAAAATCTCGGCCATCCCTCTCAAACTAAGGGCAACTGAGGAAACTTTAGCTAAGATAATCGGTTTTTAAAATAGAAGATATTAGATAACTTTGACACAGGCTACACACACACACACAAGAAGACAATTTTAAATACTGAGTTTTAAAAACAGGTGTGTTTAAATATAGATTTGTGGGGAATCTAAACTCGGAGTTGTGGGAAACATGTGTGTGTAAACGTGGACTTGTGGAGAATGTTTAAACACAGGGTTGTGGGGAACATGTTTGTGTAAACATAGATTTATGAGGAATCTATTTAAACATCGAGTTGTGGGGAACCTGTGTGTGGAACATAGACTTGTGAGGAATCTGTTTAAACACCCAGTTGTAACGAATAAGTATGTAAACATAGTCTTGTGAGGAACCTGTTTGAATAACGAGTTGTAGGGAACTTAAATATGCATCTCCACATACGTAAAGAGAAAGTAGATAATTAGAGCATCTGCTCATGCGCCGAAGAAAGATTACACTATAAAAACATTGCACTATCCTATGAAGCTTCAGTCTGAAATATATAGGTAATAGTTGTGAATTAAATTACCATTTTCAAGTTCGAAATTATCATTGAATTAATACTTTACTATTTTATTCTATTTAAAAAGGTAGTAATAATTTGAAGGAAGATTAAATTAATAAATATGTTACCCATTTTGTCGCGTGATATTTAGTTGAAGCTATTAAAAGAACACCGTTTTCAAGTGTGAAATTTTGATTCAGTTAATACTTCAGTCTTTTATTGTATGGAAAAAAGGTAATAGTAGTTTAAAGAAAGATTAAATTAATAAAAGTCTTACGCATTTTTGTCCTGTGAAGAACTGTTTGTTTAACCGGAGTAAGAATCGAATAGTATTAATAAAAATAACTTATGTTTTATCTTATTTCAGATTGTAATTATTTCCTTTAAAATTCGAAAACTACTGTGTGCTAGTGCTAAAACTATTGTTCTTGCTGTTGTTTCTTATTGAGGAATATATTAAGGTAATTAGACTTTATATTTTAACTATGATTCTACATAAATATGCTAATAATGTTTATTAATTCACTTTTTGCACATGCATATATAATAATATAGCTTTTATCAAGAATGTTTTAAGTGACTTTAATTTGTGAAGAAGGCAATTATTTTTATTGTATTATTTTCAGGAATCAAGTTTGTGACTATTTGAGGACATCAAGTTTTCATCAGTAAGAAGTATGGATTGCACCATGAAATTGACAAGTGCCGATCTTGTTATCTTGGCTGAGAATGTCAAAGAATTCGCAGACCACAGGTCCATTTATGAAGAATATATTGATTTGTACCGCTTAGCCGTGTTAGAAATTCAGGTTTTTTAAATTTTTGTTTCACCTCCGTATCCAAGTCCAATTTTAACAAACCGTTTGGTGCATGTCTTCATGTAAATGAATTAATTGAGTTAAGTAACGCTGGCTTCTTCGACTCCCCCTTTAACGCTAGGTTGGCTTTCCAGCATTATATGGTATTGAGTGAAGCTATTGATTGCAATAACGGGAGAATGCTTCACAGGCATGTGCCTTTTCTCTTCGGCTTGATTTCGGTTGTGAGAAATGATATTCAGGAAATATGTTTCTATGAATTCAGACGATTCATTGAATATTAACCCTCACAGCCATGAGTACTCCCTCTCCTTTGGAGATTACTTTGGATTACTAACGAAGGCTACTATATTATTAACTACGGCAAAACCTATCTGCAGTCCGGTATCTTCCACTTCTTTTACACCTTCTACTTCTTTTACTCCTCCACTGCTTGTGCCATTACTATTGTAGATAGTTTCTGTTGTGATACGAACTGTGTTCTTGCACTAAAGAGTAACCAGATTTGTAACCAGGCGTACGATTACTTTGAGGGGTGGGGCATTACTCCTTTGAGTCCTAATACTGTAAATACTCTTTTAAATGAAGTTAAGTCGAACAGGATATTATTTTACAAGAGGGAAAAGGAGGTGATAACTTTGAAATTATAGGCAAACGCGTTCGTGGTTTTGGTAATTTCGCTGTTAAAGGTACGGAAACCTCCATATGTGCTAAAGCTTGAACCTCCAGGTTAGCGCTGGCTGAGTATGTAGAGAAGATGTTTGAATTAGCGTTAGATAATTTATTATCTAATCTAGATGTACAATCATGGGTCAGGTTTAGTTTTGAAACTAGTAATGACGTGAACGGGAAAGACGTCTTTGTTCCGTGGCGTAGACGAGTTCATTTAACTACAGATCTTATTTTGCTTACGATTGAGAATGTTCTCAATTCGAATGAATCCTTCCTATTAGCCGATAGTGTGATCATAAAGGCTAACTTATCCGACCCTATTCGCGAACAAGGTGATAGGAAGAAATAGAATAATTACAAGTATTAAGCCCTGGAATAGTACTTACAAGCATACATTATACCAGTGCCTTAATTCGGAGACACCTACTATCTTTGTTTACCGAGAGCTTTAATTATGGCAGAAAAATGTGCTTTCTCAGTATAGAAAGGTAGAATATATGAAAACACATTCTGAGAATTGGGAGAAAGAATGTAAAGATCTTCGTAAACGAGCAAATATTAAAATTTAAAGTTTGGGTGGGTCTATTGATGATATCGATCAGTTTCAAGATGTTTGTGGTAATAATTATCAGATTGCAATGTATGCATTAAAACCAGCTAGCCAAGAGCCTGAGGTAATCTATAATGGAAATGTGCAAAACAGAAATCAATTATTCTTATTTTATCATAACCAGCATTTTGATATCATTGAAATTATTACCGCTTTTCAAGGGTAACTCCTAGTGTAATGAATGTTTGAAACCGACGCATGATCATTTAAGACATAAGTGCGAATACATGTGGGAACATTTTGAAGACTACCATGGTTTTCAAACTTCTAAGGAGGAAAGACCAATTACTTCTAGTAGATGTTTAAGAGATTTCCCTTCGCAATCATGCCATAAAAACCATAGCACAAGGGCAAAGCAAAGACCTCTATGTTGCTGTCTCAAACTGTGTCTACAGTGTGGTGTAAATATCGATACACGAAAAAGAAAGAGTAATACCGTCATGTATGTGCACATTGATTTTGCAGTATCTACAAGTTCTACGTTAAATAGGCGATTTCTGTTTCGTACAAAAGAGGAAAACGAAACGTGAAATCCTCGCAACGCTGTTTTAAATGCCAGAACCATATGACGGATAGTTAAAAATGCTATTCAATGCGATAATTCACAAGATGAAAAGATTCTGTTTTATAATATAAAAGTTTTGTAAAGCATTTTCTCAAACAAGGTCCTAGATTTAATACAGTGGTTTAATACTGTGGCCTAACGCTGCGAAATATGATTCCGCGTTTGTTGCACGTCCACTCATTAAAAAGGAACTAATAACACCTCAAATAATAACTTAAGGTGTGAAAATTATCAAAATCAGTGTACGTAATATTGCTTTTAAACATACGTATTTATTCATGTCCGTGAAATTATCTAAATTACCGACTACAATGGTACTAGGTGAAAGTTTAAAAAAGGGAGATTCCCCATTTTTGTTAAATACTGAGGACAATCAAAATTATGATGGACCATTCCCATAAATTAAATTTTTTTATGATGAAGGTAAATCAGAAAGTGAAAGTGAAGCTTTGGAAGTTTGCCATGAGTACTGTGTGGAAAAAGATCTTACCTTTAACGGACAACGAGAAAACCTAGAGTACTGCAGGAACGATATACGTATATTGTTATAGACTGTCACTAAGTACTCAGACAAAATTTAACAAATGATTGATGGGATACAGTGTTTTCTTCAAGAAAGCATTATTGCTGCGTAGACAATGGAATTTTTTCGCTCTTTATATTTAGAAGAGGAAAGCATTCCCGTGATTCCCCTGTTCGGGCATCGACAACGTAACCCCCAGAGTAAGAAAGCGTTAAGATGGTTAATGTATATGGAATTCATAGGAAATTATGTTTCTATTCATACGGCTGCAAACAGAGATGATGACCAATTTGGACGGTTCAAAGTGAATGGGTATCATAAGAAACATAATACTGATTATGAATCTTATAGATGTTTTTGACATGGTCATTCGTGCATTAAGCAAGGTCGCCACGTGCGTCTTAATGACACGAATGGCGAAAAATTATAGTACCGAGATATTGCGACATTCATGACAAAGAAATATTTAGAAAGTTGTGGTCTAAAGTTTGTAGAAATCTATGAATGTGATTAGGATCGACAAGTTAAAGAAAATCCACATATACGGTAAATTTTTAAAGATCATTGTTAAAATTATTGAAGGTTGATTAGTGCCTAAAACTCTTTCAAGGGAAGTAGGACCGAAAATTTCAGGTCTCTCTGAGTGTCCTGAAGATGAAATTATTAGATATGTTGACATATGCAGTTTATATCCACATGTAATGAAAAAGAGACCTTTCCCTATTGGTGAGCCTACGATTTGTCGAGAAAAAGCTTGTCCTGCTCCAAAACAAAATCATGGTATTATTTTCTGCAACGTTCTGCCTCCTCAAAAACATGCCATTCCACTGCTTCCATTTAATACGAGTGGACGCCTCATATTCGGCCTCTGTCGTACTTGTATGGAAGAAATGAAAAGTAGTGGTTGTAAACATAGTGTGGACGAACGCTGTTTCACCGGCACATTTTCCACTCCTGAATTTTATGACAGTATGAAGAAAGGGTATACCGTTTTTGATACTTACGAATTTTATGAGTTCAAAATAAAAGAGGGATTATTTAAAGATTACGCTAATAACTTTTACAGCTGAAATAGGAACCTTCTGGTTTCCCATCTCAAAAGGGAAGGAACAATTAGCTCATATAGAAACCTACCGTAAAATTTCACGCAGAGGAAGAAAGTTCCACAAATACCATACACAAAAAATCAGCTGCTCTTTGAACTGGAAATACCCGAAGTGGCATGTCGCTCACCACTGTCGGCAAGTGCACAATAATAAGTACATTACCACCCCTTATAAACTGCGTGTTAATGATAAAAAGTGATTTACTACTAGACTTAGGGGGAAGTCGTATAGTAGGGTGAACATTGACGGCGGCCATCTTGAAATCAGCTATCTTGAATTCAGGGCAAGTTTAAAACGTAGGAATAGGTAATGTAGTACATGAATTTGGACTAGAATTCAATCAGAAAAACAATGGTGACGTTAGTTTTAAGATACGCGCAGGTGGTAAAATGTTAGAGGCATATTAACTTTTTATGTTTCCATTTTGCACCATTCCCTTACAATACAACGCCTTCTAAACTGCGTGTTAATGCTAATAAGTCAATAACTTCATGGTGGATATATATGAAGTCGAGAGGAAATTCCATGATAAGGGGGAACGTGACGGCGGCCATCTTAAAATCCGCAATCTTGAATCAGACACAAATTTTGTAACTAGAAAGCATAGCGTGCGAAACTTCATTTTAATAGCAAATGTTCTCACCAATCCAATGGTATATCCATTGTTGCTCTGTCGATAACCAGTACAAAGTTAGCACTGTTATTGTGTACCAAACGTCAGTACGTCGCTCTTTTAAATGGGTAACATGTTAATTTACAACGTATGTGTTAACATTCCAGTTAGCACTTTGCTGAAGTTGGACGTGACATGGAACACAAAATGGCTGACAATAAACAGGAATGGAGAATATTTCCAGATGAAACTATGCACATGTAAAAGGCATGAATAAATAAATTCAAGTCAGTTGTCATCAAGATGTCAAGCGTAAAACATCATTTGAATGAGATCTGTGTAATTTGTAATTGTAAGAATAAAAAACGTAAACCACTAGTTCAAAAAGAACCTCGTGGTGTTATTCGAACTATTGCACAAGTAGGTAAAATATTTTAAATGATAACTTTAAACCCTTTCCTCGTCAGAAGCAAGCGAAGTACGTCAAAATAAGAACACATTACGTGCACTCTCTCTGAAACGTTCAAACTTAGAAAAGAAACGTAAACTCTTAATGTAAAAGGTGGTGCTTTTTTGCTTTTATTTTTTGCTCCAATCTTAAGTGCAGTTGCTGGAAGTTTATTTTGTGTGAAATGTCTTCACAATTTCAAAAAATGGTACTCATCCCTGAAAATGCAAGTGCGCATATATATTTATTTAGTGACTTATTTTCCATGTTAGAGGTAAGGCCACAAATGCCTTCTCTTCCACTCAGCCATACATACATAATCTGTATAAGCTATGAACATTAATACTTGTATAACTGAATAATAATTAAGAAAAATAATTAACACAAAAATTAGAACAAATAACTAGACAAAGGACAAAGCACGTATAAACAGACACAATGCACACACACACACACACACACTTACGTGTTAACATTTTATAGAAAACAGAATCCTGTTAACAATTTACGACTGATAATACATATGGACATACATTGATAATGATACTAATACTAATAACTATAAAATATACGAAGATTACTTAGCAGCATATTTAAGAAGATCTTTGCATTCACTCTTATTCTTACTTTCTGTCTTTTTTTAATTTACTGTTTTTATTTCACGTCGAGTGTGTAAAGGCTAGGATTTTAATTGGAGCAGGCCTGTAACCGACTTCTTAAACGTAGAGATGTACTGTAGTTGTCGTTTTTCGGGCAGAAGATCATTTCAAGCTCGGACGGTGGAAACGTTAAACGATTTGGGATAGGAAATAGAGAGTGATGAGGTTCCGAGAGTAACTGGCTTGCCCTTGACCTGGTGTTACGATCATGGTAGGAACTAAGCGCCTGAAAACGTTCGTTCAAGCAAGAAGGTTGTTGAAGGTGAAGTATTTTGAAGAGAAGTGTTAATTTGTGTAAGTTGCGTCTTTCATTAAGTTTAAGCATTGACAATTGTCCATAGGAGGGAGTTAGGTGGTCTGAGTACTTAAGAAAGAAAATAAATCGAAGACAAGTAATTTGTACGCGCTGTACTCGCCTCGCTAGTTCATCCTTGAGATTGGTTAAAATCACATTGCAATATTCCAGATGAGGGAATACCAGTAACTTAACTAAAATTGGTTTGACGTGGTTGGGCAAAAAATGTTTAAGTCTACAGAGCGAGTGTAGAGACGAGAATGCTTTCTTGCATATTGGTGTGTGGTTTCCATTCTAGCCGCTCGTCTAGGATTACATCGAGGTTTCTGACTGTCGTAGAATAGGGTATAATAGTCTGGTTTGGACATACTGCTGGAAGATTATCCTTTTGCATGTACTAAGCTAGTATACATTTTGACTTCCTGGGTTAATTACTAATCTGTATTTAGATGACCACTCACTGATTTTTTTA
>JAGDQP010007017.1:45957-61230 GCA_022664845.1 Lepisma saccharinum
TTTATTTGGAAATCTTCAGCGTACAAATGATATTTACACTGTAAGAGGACAAATGGGAGGTCAGTTACATACAGAATAAAGGAGCTCCCAGGAAACTTCCTTGGGGTACTCCATGAGTTAGGTAGCGCAGTGAGGAATTTTTACCGGCTATACTTACGAATTGTTTTCTATCGCAGAAATAGTCGCCAGCTCCCTGGGAAAAATTTAAAAAATGAGATAATTTTTGCTGTAAGATTTTGTGGTCAATTGACTGAAATGGCTTAGAAAAATCTAGAAGCGTAAGGAAGGTGATTTTACTTTTATCTAGTGCCAGCCGTATATCGTCCGTGATGCATGCTAGAGCAGTAGCTGTACTGTGATCTTTGCGAAATCCCGATTGAAGTTGATCCATTCAATTGTGCTCTGTTAGGTGGGCCTGAATTTGGTCGCTAACAATGTATTCAAGCGCCTTTCAGAGGGCGGGAAGAATGCTGATCGGGGGAAATTCGTCCACATTTAATACGTTTTGTGTTTTGGGGAATGCTAATACTTGTGCTATTTTCCAATCAGATCGAGAAGTAACAGACATGAGGCTGAGATTGAAAATATTAGTTATTGGATTTATTATGTATGGTAGGGTCCTTTTTATAAAAAGAATACAAATTTGATCGTTGCCTACAGCAGATGATTTTGTCCTGTATATAGCTTTTTTAAAATTGTTTCAGGGCCAATATATTGAAAGAAAAATTCATTTATAGTATTTTCATTATTTGCGTTATTTGTATAAGTTGAACTGACTGAATTCATAAGTTTTATATTAGCGAAATAATTGTTGAGCTCATCAGGCGTGAATTTATTATTAATTAGTTACTTTATTCTTTTTCCTTTAATACACAATAAATTTAGCTTGTGCCACGTTTCTCTTTGGCTACTCGTATTTTCTATTAATTGCATTGCAAACTTAAGTTTCTGTTTTCTAACTAACTGCGTGCATTTGTTTCGTAAGATCCGAAATGTTTGGAAGTGGTTCTGTATATTTTCATTGAATACATTTCGGTCTCTTATGTATCATCTGTAGGCAGTATCACGTGCAGACATAAGACTACGGATTTGTTCGGTTATCCAAGGACATGGGGATGGGAGACGCGTCTAGTGAGGAGAGAGGCGTGTTTGTTTAGTATTTTCATTAATCAATCGTTTAGAAATTGTAACTGGTACTCTATTGAGGAACTATTATACATTCCATTCCAGGGGATATTTGATACTTCGGCACGTAAAACAGCGTCATTAATCTTAGAGAAGTGTCTGTAGGTTATTAATTTTGACATGCGTTTACTTTCAAATCTTAGTAGCAAGCAAATATCTTATCATGGCGTGATATTCCCGGAATAGAAAGTTACCCGTGATGGCGAATTTTCTGAATGTTATTAGTCAAACTCAAGTCTAAGAGGGTCGCAGAAGTAGTTGTGTGAAAGGTGGGACTTAAGGGACACATAGAGAGACCCAGAGAGGATGTGATATTGCTAAAATTTTCGCTTTCTTTTTTCAAAGATGCCATGTCGTCATTCATGTCACCAAAGATTAGGGCCTGTTCATAAAATATCAAAAACTGTGAGACTTCGTCTTCAAAATTTTGCAACTTAGCCGGGGAGGTCTGTAGATCACGCTGATTAGAACAGGTTGGTTACGGATCAGACATTCTAATAAAATGTACTCTGAGCTAAAGTCATATTCAGGCGGCGACATAGCGAAAATTTTTACTTCGATATGTTCATTGATGTATATCGCAACTCCGCCTGCTCCTTTCAAAATCCTATCGTTTCTAATTAAATTAAACCCGGGTATATGATAAAGATCGTGACTTAAAGTTAGCTTGGCCCAAGTTTCGCTAACGAGAATTAAATGTAGGATACTTTGCGGGAGGACTAATTCTTGTAACTCGTGAAATGTACTCAGGAGAAATTGTGTGTTCAAGTTATTGTGATTCAGTGAATGGCCCTGAGGAACTCTCTCGAATTCGATTTTTAACAATAGCGCGGCGGTTGAAAAAGTTGCCGGGGTGGAAGAAGGCAAAAAAGTTCACTGATCCCGCTTGTTGAAACTGGAATTTTTGATAGCGCTTGGAAGGCTTCTCGGGTCGGTTTTGCAAACTCTGTTTCTATATCCGTATTATTCATATACTGCATAAAAATAAAATAATAAAGAGAGATATATAATGAATTTTGTTATATACAAACTTACCATCACTCGACGATGAAATGTATTTACTGGATACAAGGTTATTGATGTAACACACTATCGTGGAATTCAGTTTTTTACTATCTTGGAAGAATATAACCTGTAACACACACACGCGAGGGATTGATACAAGGGTAGGACAAAAAATCTAAAACTTTGAAAAAGTGTGAAAATCATACCTAGTATGGTGTGGGGCCTCCTTTTGCGTCCAAAGCAGCTTGGATCCGACGTCGAATGGACGTATACAGTTCCTGAATCGTGGTGTGTGGAATGTTGTACCATTCTTCCTCCAAAACATGCTCCAGTTCCTTAAGGGGTGATGGTGGAGGGTAATGAGACCGAACACGCCTTTCTAACACAGACCACAATGGCTCAATGATGTTCAGATCTGGTGATTGTGAGACCCATGGGAGGTGTGATAGCTCCTGGTCATGCTCCTCAAACCATGACTGCATCGTTTTTGCAGCGTGACAGGGTGCCAAATCATCTTGGTAGATGCCATCACCATCCGCGAACAATGTGTGGGCCATGGGTAGAACGTGGTCCCCCAAAATGGCCTCATACGCCTTAGCATTCATCATTCCATGCAGGGCTATGATGGGACCAGCAGAAAAGCACGATATCACTGCCCATACTGTAACAGAACCACCCCCCATGCTTTAGAGTTGGGCGCAGACAGTCTGGATCATAGGCCTGCGACGGTGTTCTCCATACGTAAACACGACCGGTTGTTGGAAACAAGGTGTAGGTCGATTCATCGGAATACATTACGTGTTTCCACTGATCAAGCGTCCACTCCTTGTGGTCCTTGCGCCACTGGATACGCCGCTTCGCATTTACTGCTGTGACCAGAGGTTTGGAGATCGCGGCCCTGCCATGAATTTTCATTTTATGAAGTTCCCGTCGCACTGTTTTTGATGAAACCGGGTTCTGTAGGCCGGAATTGAGTTCAGACGTAATTTTCATTGCAATGGTCTGTTTTTAGCTGCTACAATCCGTTTTAATGCCCTCCTGTCCCTATCAGACAGGATTGTCTTTCGACCACTGTTGTGCTTTGCAGACGTTGTTTGCCCATGCATTGTGTATGCCCTCGTGACACTGGACGCAGTGCCTGTCGATACCCCCACAATGGTCGCCACTGTTGTCACTGAAGCTCCAACCAGACGGGCACCAACGATCATGCCTCTTTGGAAGTCTGTCAGGTCGCCCATTTTACCGTACCACTTGCACACCACGACACTCACAGGTGAACTGGGTACTGCTGACGGACGAGGAAGGTCCATATGACACATTGAAAACAAAACACGATCGGCAACCGCAACACGTGGTGTACAGTGGCGGGCCACACTCACGTGTCCTGTATGACGTGTTTTTAGATTTTTTGTCCAACCCCTGTATTTTTGTATGTACAACCCTCTTAATAAATGATAACTGGCACAAGCTATAAGGCATATTCATTCACATACACACACCAACACAAACACACAAATAGACACATAATGATGTTACACTGTTTTGAAATAATTCCTTGGAGAGTAAATAGGACATGCTTCTTGGTTTTCTTCCCTATTTCATGCCTTAAATTCCTTTTCTGTATGATATCTTGCAGTTCACGTTCATTTGTTATAACACCTTTTGTATTTCCAATTAAAACAAAAACACGTCCGTCCAGAGGCCAGGAATTCCTTTGTCCATAGCGTTCTTTCACTTGCTGAAGTAGTTTCAGCCGTTTTGCTGTCAGGGATTCGGTTAATAGAATACCTGTGTTTTTAGTTTCCCCTTCGTTCGCCATATTACATTAACACGGTAGGCAGCAAAGCGAATGATAGCCCGCTTACCATGTTGTACCATCTGAGCTGCTGTCCTGTTTCTTTCCCGAACACCGAGGTTATGAACACGGTCAATCTTGTCTGGAAGGAGATCTACACCAAGTTTGTCACTAAACACACCAACCACAGTCATCATCGGATCTTCTGTTCGAACTTCTTTCACTCCATGTAGAATGAGGCACTTGAACGTACTATATTGATCAAGTTCGTCCAGGGACTCCTCTTGTTTCTGCAGGTTGAGGGTGACAGTAGCTAAATCGCCCTTTAAGTGAGACAGTTCCTTCTTAATAACTGTAAGTTTTTTCTGATATGCCGTTTAAGGTTGCTGCGGCTGTATCATCTACCTTCTTGATTGCTCAGGAACTTTTATCGAGCTATGTAAGAGTCTGAGTGAGTTCCTCTTGAAGAACGTTGAGAGTAGATTCCAAGCTTTCACATAGCTTGTTTAACTCCTTGTTTTTCATGCCGTTCATTTTAGCCCTTGTAGGTTGTAAACACTGTGTATAACACTAGAGCACACGAGGGGAAGCACTGATGTTGTTAAATACGTGATCTTGTATATATTTATGCTGATTTTGGAACCCAACACGTTAATGTATCATTTCTGGCGAAAATAAAGATGTGAATATATTCTAGTTTAAGCACTTATTGCCAGTATTGAAAGGTTATGAAGCTCCTCCGAAACTACGCGTGGCTCTACTCGTCAACTATGAAGTAATGATATGGTCCCATCAAGCATCCCTGTAAAGTCCCATCAAGCACGTTTAGTTAATGATATGGATGAAATTTTAAAACGAACTGATCTTTCTACGAACGAAAGATGGAAAATGTATCAACGAGCATTACATCGATATTTAGAATATACTCCACAGTCTCAAAAACCAGTTGTCTTACCCGTTTACAATTCTGAATCTTCAAATACAATATGCTTCCCATGATTCAATATATTATTAGTTCAGTACCAAAATTATTTTACTAAAAACAGTCAAATATTATTAAATCTCCTGCAGGCTTCCGATCGTATCAGTTGGGATCAGACTGGTGCAGTATCCATAGATGATAAAGTAATCCCAGGTTCAAATATTATTCCACTTATCAACGATGTGGTAAGATCTCGAAAGACTCCTAGAGATCCACTAAGCATTCAAGATTTTAAAGATTTATTACAAGATATTAATATTCCATTAGAATTAATTAATTTTCAATTCGGCACAGGTTCTACTAAAATATTGAAGCAGAAGAATACCGTTACTAATTTAGCAGAAAAGAAGAAGAAGAATTCTAGTAAAGTATTAAGGGAACAGAAAAATAGTGTTATTCAAGGAATAAAAAATGTTTTTTTTCATTATTTTAATGTTATAAGGAATATAAGTTTTAGATACGTCAGTAACAAAATTATTATGCGTAAGCAGATTCAAATTCTTTAGGTAGTATCTCCAAGTTGAAAAAGAAAACAGGTCTTTCTCAGAAATAAATAAGAAAATGGTTAGCTTCACAAGATACATACACTTTACATGCTACTGCACGTAAATATTTTCCTTTTAAAATTATTATGTTAATGCACCTAAAGAATTAGTACAAATGGATTAAGCAGATATGCAAAACGTATCAAAGTATAATGATGGATATAAATATATTTTATGTAGCATTAATGCTTTTAATCGATATGCCATTTGTATTCCTGTTAAAAACAAAACTGTTCCTGTGATGGCAAGAGCAATAGAATCGATATTTAGGAAAAGAAAAATCTCTACTTTATTGTCAAACTGATTTGGGGAACTGAATTCTATAATAAAACGTTCTTTTCAAAAATATCAAATGAATCATTATAGTGTACATTCTGAAATCAAGGCTGCCTTTGGCGAACGTGATATTCCTACTTTAAAAGAAAAATATTATAAATTTTAATGGCGAATATACTTATTCCTATATTAATATTTTGCAAGATTTTGTAAAAAGTTATAACTATACGAAACATTCTTCTATTCAATATGCAGCTGTACAAGTAAACAATTCTAATGTTAATGAAATTTGAGAAAGATTATACTGACAACAAAAGTATGCTAAGGAAAAATGTAAATTTGATGCGGGAGATTGTATTCGAGTAAGCAAATATAAACGTGAATTGGAAAAGGGATATTTACCAAAATAGTCTCGCGAAATATTTTTAGTTGACAACAGTATTGAGAGTAATCCTATTACTTATAAAACTCGAGATTGGAATATCGAAGTTATAATACGTTCATTTCATCAACAAGAATTATAAAAATATTTGTAAGAAAACAGAAAACTTAATTAATTGAAAAAGTATTAAAACGTAGAAAAGGTTGGAATTATGTTAAATGGTTAGATTGTCCATCTATGAATAGTTAGTTGGGTTCAACAAAAATCTGATTAGTCGTAAAAATGCTGTCTCAGGAACAAATTGATGAGTTTTATGTCACTTTCCCATCGGATGTTACCAATAATATTTTTGAAAATAAAAGAAGTTCCTCCTATATTACGAAACAATGTCAACCAATTCATTTAACGGGATATTGGGTTTTAGATTTAAGTGTACTTTCTTTTCAATGGAGTTTTCACAATATTCAAAAAGAACAACTTATTATTTAACTAGGGGATAAAAATATAATGGCATATATAAAATTTTCACCCGGATATTATGAATCAATACATTCAATTTTAGACACTATTCGTACAAATTTACATAAACAAATTGGAGAAGAATATGAGGAGAAAGAAAATTTACATATTTGAGGAAAGTAGTATTCTTAATAAAAAATTCATAATGTAGAAATAATTAGTGTTGAACATATAATCAATGAAAATCCATTAGTAATAGGAGAAAGTCCTATACTTATGCAATAGGAGGAAGTGAGAAATAAGATTTATATTTCTCATAAACGATTTCCTTAACGTGAATATATTTTCGCGATGAGTCCTGGATTGCAAAATATTTTAGGATTTAGTAATGATTTTAAAGTGAATACACACATAGTTTACTTTTATGCCTTGAATCCAGAAAAGAAACCAAAGTTTCTAATTGTTCCAGCGCCTTACCGCACAAATCTTGATTATCTTATCGTCTAGAAATTTATGTATGTATTGATATTTTAAAAGATCAAAATCTTTATGGTAAACTAATTTGAGAAAATGGAATCCAAGATTATACGGAAATATTAAATCTTTTATTTTTGGTTGTCCCCAATATGTTAAAGTTTAAAATAAATATTTTGATACTCTTCATGTAGATTTATAAGATGTGCACGTTGAAAAGTTGCCATTTCAATTTGGTACGTCAAGTGTAACACTGCATTTTGAAAGAAAAATGATATCTTATAGTAGTGATGATAGTTTTAACATTATACTTTCTTCAAATGGAAGTATCAAAGTTATTCAAATAATAGTCCAACACATTTTTTCAATATTCTTAATAATCGAATACATTTAAACAATTCGTGGATGGTAGGATTAATTGAAATTCATATTCCCTTAACGCGCGATAATATGATTTCTGGTCAAAATATAATATGGTATGATAATGTATAACATAAAATCGCACAAGGATATTATTCAACCGTTCAATAGTTGTTAGATACATTCAATAAAATAAATCAAGATATAAAATATGAATATCCAAATATAGTGAATGCAAAACTTAGTCATAGTATAAAATCTTTACGTTTATATTAACATTGCAATTAAGATTTGAACCTGATATTAATATTTTAAAAGATAGTCGTATTCCGAAACAACCATTTTAGTCATTGGTTATCCTCATCAAGTATTTATTTATACAAATATTATTCAGCCTCAATTTGTAGGTTATACGAAAGAACAACTTTTACGAATTATAGCTATTACCGACTACTATTATGGGAAAGTACAAACTATAACTTTATAGAATCTAAATGTTCCACTCGCAAAACTTTCATTTTTCACGGTAGAAATACTACTAAATGATCATGCAGGTCAAAAATTACCATTGGCATCTGAGACTTTGACCGTAATACTTCACTTTAAGTTCTCATCATCATTAAAATGAAAACATATACAATTATGCATAGATGTATACCTTTCTTTGCAGGACCTGTTTATCAACGGGGACATGGGATTGGGAGTTTATTTCGAGGACTTTTTCGATGTGTTATGCCATCCACTGAACTGGGGGAAAAGCAGTAGGACAACAAGCATTGCAAACAGGAATTCAAGTTGCAGGGGATATGCTTAAAAACCGTCCTATAAAATTTTTTAATAGCACGAGTTCGCGAACCAGGCTCATCTTTAGGAAGCAAAGCTGAAAATAGAGTCAATCAGTTGCTTAGCGGAAGCGGTAAGAGAAGAATACGTAAACGTAAGGCTTCCGTACGAATTGGACCACCAAGTATAAAAACACGATCAGTATTTAAAAAGAAGAAATGTAGAGACATTTTTAGTTAAATATGTCGTTTCCTTAATCTAAAACTAATGAATGCTGTAGGAATAAATTCGACTTATTTTCTGTCCCTATGACACAAACTGCGATCGAAACATCTCGTATGGTAGAGTACCGACCAATTTCATCACTTTCTTGTGAGGGACCTATAGAATTTCTGGTACCTGGAGATACTGCAGAATATATATTCATCTTTATGTCAAGTGTAAAATATTGAAAGGAAATGGAGATAATTTAAAAGTAGCAGCAGCAGGGCCACCAGCCGTTGTGGCAGATAATGTAGTGACAGTGAATAATCTCTTACGTGCGCTTTTTAGTCCAGTGGATGTTTCTTTAAATGATAAAATACTTTCATTTTTATATGCAACATATCCATTCAGAGCATATTAAGAAACTTTGCTTAATTTTTCTGAAGATGCAGGCAAAAATCACTGGATTATGGTTTAAGGATACTGCAGGACATTTTAATACTCTCAATGAAAATAATGTTTGTTATTATAAAAGAAAAACTCTTGTTGCTAGTAGCGCATTCATTGATATGTACAGGCGACTCCATACAAATATTTCTGGATAAGGTCGTATTCTTCCAAATAAAGTTAGTCTTCGTATAAAACAAACTCGTAGCATAGATGCATTCTGATTAATGGCAGCTGAAACTTCTATATTTAAAGTTAAATTAGAAGATGTTATTCTATATGTTTGCCGAATTAATATTTCTGCTGATTTAGCTTGACAATTAAACACTTTTATGAGTCATGATACTGCAAAATTACCACTGACTAGAAATGGAACAAAAGTACGTACTATTCCTGCAAATGTTGATTTATATACTCTTGATAATATATTTCTTGGAAATGTACCAAAGGGTCACGTTATAGGTTTTATTGCAAATACTGCATTCAACGGAAAATATCATGAAAATCACTTCCACTTTCAAACTTTTAACATTAACAAATTGCAAGTACAACTTGGTTCCCAATATTATCCTTACACTCCTCTTACCCCAGGTTATGCAAATCATCTATTCGTTCGAAGTTATTATACCCTGTAATCTGGAACCTGCATATTTCATGAAAATATGAGTCATACGTTCACATATTGTGATTACCTCCATGGATGTACTCTTTATGCTTTTATTCTTTCTCCTACTAACACCTTAAATGATTCTACGTGGGATGTTATTAAACATTCTCCTGTTAATCTCAAAATAGGGTTCACTCAATCACCGGCACATTCTATTTCATGTATTGTTTACGCTCAATTTGATTAGCTTATTCAAATTAATAAAGATCGTAATGTATAAACTTATCATATAATGTGAAATTTAGTTCAGTTTCAGATGGACCATGAGGACTGTCATACACTTTTCAGCGTTTGTGTGTAGCGAAGAAAATAATTTCATAGATAAAAACTAACCACAGTTAATCCTGATGCTAATAATTTTCAAACCTGTCTTTTCAAACCTCCCTTTCCAATATCAAAAATAAGTCTTCCAAGTTTGAGATTTGCAAATGAATATTTAAGTCAGCATGTATTTCGTTTAGAGTGGATAGAAGGTGAAGTTGAATATGAGGAAGTTAAAAACTTACTTACTAAGTATATCTAATGCAGTGAAAGTGTATATACGCATGGAAAACACGGCAACTTTTTTAGAGTCTATTCTACAAAGAACAGTGAATTATTTAGTAGATATTAAATCTACAAAATATAATGCTTTAGCTTTTCCATCGCAAAGTTATGTTCATCATCTTCATCAGATTACAACTTTTCGATGTACCTTCAACTTCAATGAAGAAGCTTCAGTGTATGGAAAGTATTTAACATATTATCATCTATATTCTTTTATCTTACCTAAAAGCAGAACAGTGTATGAATCAACACCAATTAGTGAAACTAGTAATGATGTGGAGTGATGAGATTTTAAAAGTTGTACTTCATGACTGTACTAGTGCAACTAAGATTACTGGAATTTATTCAGTGGACATTTTACCGAAACAAATTGAATACCCGGCGGCACTTATAGTGAATTTAAGTTCGTCAACTTCCCCTGGAACTCACTGGACGGCCATATATATTAATAAACATGCGTGGGGCAATATTTTGACAGCTTTGGAAATGGACCTAGTAAACAAATTGCATTTTTTTAAACGAAATTTTAAAGTATATCGTGGAAACAAAACTCAAATTCAACATGAACAATATATTCTTTGTGGACTCTCCTATAATGTATATATTTATTTCAGTGTACGAGGAAAAAACATATTTTCTAATTTTCATACTACGAATGATGTAATTGTAAAATCACTTGTAAAAAATATTACCAAAAGAAAAGAAAAATGTAAATAAAATTTTTAATATATAGTAAAGAAAAAATTTATGTATATGATTATTATTATTAAATGCTTCTTATTATTAAGGTTATTTCAAATAAAATAAAGAAAATAGAGTATAAGTATAATGTTTATTAAGACGACCAAGAAAAGTAATTTATAATAACAAGTTGCACATGCTTCTTACATTTGCATGGCTGATAAGGTTTCTACAAATTTTTGTCTTTCCATGTTTCATCCAATACTGCAGTTGTAAACAGTTTCTAAGTGTACGTCCATTAACTTCGACAGGGTCATGATAAATACACTTTCACATACCAATGTTCAAATTCAATGCTTTCAGCGCGGGGTATTCTTTCTCACTCACATTATAAGCCCTTTCCAAGTGAAATATTTTTTTAATCCACTGTAATTTTTCCAGATTTTTGCAAATGAATATAGCTTCACTTGTAAATTTTTTGGAATATTATTCTTCGAATATGTGTAAAGTTGTATCCATTTGAGCTGTCCTATTCTAAATTATGAAAGTTTTGTGTTAACCATTCCACTTGTTTTTGATTCCCAAGTCCTAAGTCTGTAATTTCACAAGGCTGCTTTACTAAACAATGGAATAAAAGACTAGCATCACATGATACTATGCAAAATTCTCTCATAATGAATTCATGTGCAGAAATTTTAAAACCTTCCATATCAATGATGTACTATCCTGAAGACGTCAATAAAGGTTTTTGTAGTGAAAATTGTTCATGAATAACTCAGGTATGAGTTGTGCAATGAATTCATTATTACGTACTAATTCTCTACATGTTTTGCAAAAGAGAATTCATACAAATACTTTGATGACCCTGTCGTTTGAAAATTTTATAGTACTCAAGGAAACGTTTATGATCATTCACTTCTTGAATCAAATGTTTTGATAGTATTTTCCCTATATTCCATATATATATATCCAAACCCGTCTGGTCAGCGTGGGAGCAGTAGACCAACTCCTCCCTTCTGGGAGAGGCCTCATCCACTAGTGGATTGAATATGGCTGTGATTTATTATATATATATACACACACACACACACACACACACACACACATATATATATATATATATATATATATATATATATATATGAGGGATCTTTAATCTACAGTCATTACATCGAATAGATTTCTCCTTTAGATATGTTCGAAAAGTTTGAAAAATACATCCCTCCACTATATAAACACCACCACAAAATGTACATAAAAAGTCTGACGTTTTCACTTTCTCTCACTCACCCCTGTCCTTATATTTTTCTATATGCATTATACTTGACATGTACACTTTTACCACTCGCCAAAGACCATATTTCATAATTCTTTTTAACACATCATCATCAATCACTTCATGATGATCTTCTTTATATATATGATAAAGTTCACTTAGTGTGGATGATTGTATAATATTTCTCCACGGTGCTCTTCTAAAATGTTCTTCAATTTCTTCTCCTGTTACCACATCTTCTTTTAAATATCCTATACCTTCATGTCCTCTTTGATTGTATTCATCATAGGAACAACCTTCGCATATCACAGGGCTTTGAGGATTCCACTTCTTTAATGCTTCTTTAATACAATTTCCATCTACCCATTGCTTCTTACACTTACAATTTAGAGTTTTCACTTGATCACTTGCTCCAAATATTCTTCGTGTTGATGTTCCTGCTGTTGCCGGTGGTACGTTAGGTGAAGATTTCACTATTGCTCTGCTAGAATTCAACAAATTTGATGATCCTGGTGATGATAGTGCTGCTGCTGCTGGTACTACATGTGAAGATTTCACTAATACTCGGGCAGATTTCACGACAGTTGATTATCCTGCTGATACTGCTGCTACTGCCCCTGCTGCTCCTAAGAATGTCTGCGTAATGTCCGTATTTCCATAGAACAAACGTTTCTTTGCAGGATACATCACTCCATCTAACACACGCTTCTTTCTTTTCTGCTCCACCTGCTGCTTCTTCAAAAGAAGGATCAATTTTAATATCACCGTCTTCTTCGTCCTCATTCTTTACTATAGTAGATGATGATGATAGTAATGATGGGAACTTTGATTTGAAATTGTATATTCTTCGATCTCGTCCACTATCTTCCTCGTCTTCTACATTATCAATTAATGATAATATCTCCACTACCTCTTCATCCTCTGATATCAAGTCAACTTCTATAACTTGCTGATACTGCTTCCGCTGCTGCTTAGTTATGACCGCGAAGCTCAAGGGTATTAATGAGCCGCGAAGCTGTCCTGTATATATATTCTAAACTTTATCAATCATGACGTGAAAGTACAACAAATAACCTAATATCAACACGTCAACAGATAACGTCATGTCAACAAATAAGGTGATGTCAGTACGTCAACAGAAAACCTCATATCAATATGTCAACAGATAAGGTGATGACGTGATGGTCAGGATGATTCAATCTACTTCCCAAGATGGTTCGATCTACTTCCCTCTTCTATTTCACTTGCTTAACACAATGCATAAAAGAGAAGGTGCGACCATAGAACTAACTCCATCATGTCAGAAATATCAGAGGAAACCAATGACGAACGATTAGTATTCAGTGGAATCATAACATACTATATTAAATTTTCCCACGTAGATGAAATGATTCTCGCCATTAAGAAAATATTCTTTTAAAACTTTTCTCTTCAAGTTTCCATTACTGGTATACTGTCCATTACTGGGTCGTTTACCTTACCTATACACCGTGTATAATTACCTTACCTTACCTTACCAATGAGCGCGTATTGTTTCGGGTTTTAAAGCAAAAACTTTAGCAGATTAAAAACACACCTCTAAGATTAAATTTAAACACCGGAACCTAGGATGAACAACACAAGTTACAAGTGATATGTGTTGCTTGGAGGAATAACGTACAACAAGAAAATTTTCTAATACTACTGAAATTAATCTTAATGTTTTACAGTTTAAAAATTTTGTTCCTCCTTCAATACCGCACAAAAGCTGAAATATTTTCATTACAGTATTTTTTTCAAGCGCAATGGAGATCTTGAATAGGAAAAAAATTCAAAATCATCCACTGAAAATTGAATACAGCAAAACTTAGTAGTAGTATATACCAGACATCCTTACAATCAGATAAGGAGGTTGTTGATCCTCACGTAATCCGTGTTTAATAATCCTGATCTGTTCACTTTGTTAACTGTTGATTTTTGCTATATGTTGACCTTTGATATTTCTTGATCTTTGGATGTGATTCACAGAGATTGAGTAAGACGTGGTTGCTTACTTGTGCAGAGAAAAAATTAGCATTTATTTTTTATTGAATAAAATATAATGATTAATGAACATTAACATTGGATGCACTCTGACATTTTTCATTCTTACCTTATACGTACTTTTGGTTCAACGTGATATGAAGGAAACAGAGAGATTTCTTTTTTTCTCCAAAGTTTTAATCAGAATGAAGAAATGAACTATCTTTCGTCTTTAAAAAGAATTGTTGACTAATTGATTCATGTTATCTGTTGTACTTTAGTATTTGCTGACGTTTATATTATTTGCTGGTCCTTGTTATCTTTTACCTTAGTGAAATCATGTTAATTACACTGGTTTAATATTTGGGGAACTCCTATCTATTGACTTTTTCTTATGTGTTTTCTAAGGTCAGAAGATGAACACTTTATCTGTTTGCAGATTAAACAAAGATTTTATTCCTTGAAAGCCACGAACTTTTCTTCCTTTTAGTTTGTCTTCAATTTTACAAGAACCGGTGTCCCGTGCATCATTTGCAAGCTCCGTGGTTTACCGGCAATGGTTAAAATAAATGTTCCACAATATCTTCAAATCTATTTCACTGATTATCATCAAACTTATAACTTTCTTTCTCCAGTCATCAGATAATATAACAAAATTTTCATCTCCCGTGGTCTAATGGCAACGATCAAAATAAATATTCGGAAAAACTTTCAAAACTATTAGACCGATTTTCTTCAGGCTTAAAACTTATTTCTCCAGTCAGCAAATAACGTGGCAAGATTTACATCTCCCGTGGTCTAGTGGTAACGGTCTAAATAAATGCTCCACAAAATCTTTAAAACTATTTGACCGATTTTCATTTAACTTTCAGGTTATTTTTCCCAATCGTAAAACAGTGTGACACAAATTTTCTATTTCCAGTGCTCTAGTGGCAAGGATTAAAATAAATGTTCTACAATATTTTCAAAACTATTTGACCGATTTTTATCAACTTACCTTTCCAATCATGAAATACTGTGATAATTTGTATCTACTGTGGTCTAATGGTAACGATGAAAATAAAAGTTCTACAATATCTTCAAAACTATTTCACTGATTTTCATCAAACTTATAGCTTACTTTTCCCAGTAATCAGATAATATAACAAAATTTTCATCTCCCGTGGTCTAATGGCCACGGTCAAAATAAATGTTCGAAAATATTT
>JAGDQP010007018.1:0-23406 GCA_022664845.1 Lepisma saccharinum
CCCATCGGGAATCGAACCCGGGACCGCTCGCATTGAAGTCGAGCGCGCTACCGACTAGGCTACGCAGGAGCTCATATATATAACTCAGACTCTTATATCTGGAACTAGAAGACTTAGGGACTTGCTTGACATGTCACTGGATGGCCCTCGTCAGTTCATTAGGATTGGCTCTCCTACTTTTTATTAGACACCCTATAGAGTAAAACGGGGGATTCGGGTAAAACTTATACTCCTATATCTCAGGAACTAGAAGACGTAGGGACTTGGATAAGCTGTCATTAGAAAAGTCTCGTCAATTCATTAGAAGCGGGTTTCTAGTTTTTTGGTTTCACAGCCCCAGGGGTGTAAAGGGGGGGGGGGCAAAGCTATACAATTCCACATGCGTCCATCGATGTACCCCAAACTAAGAATTGTCTTCGTTTGGCACTGGGCAAGGTCGCAAAGGTATTCCGGATACGACCTTGTTCTCCAGATATCAGTGTTGCCACTTTTTCCATTTTTTTTAAAAAAAATCCTTTTCTACACTTCGACATAACAACACCAACTTGGCATTAACATTATTGGGGACAATGTAACAACACTGTGGCCCTAAGAACCCGAGTTTTCATTGTTGCCAACCTATGAGAAAATGCCACATATTTTGTGTTTCAGATGCTATCAAGATACCGGAGCCATAGCGATTGTTAATTGAATCACAGCGCTAACTTATTTAATTTGAGTAGTAAAAACAAGCCCGAGGGGAAATTAGAAACTACTAAATCTACTGCAATATTAAAAGTAACATCAGGATGATAATATTAAAAAGGTTTCTGCCAATGAATCCTTAAATAATACCAGGTTTAACGCTTTTTTTTCTTCGAGTATTTCGAAACCTTAGTGGTGGTGGGAGCGTATAATCTATCGGATGACGGAATATGTAAAGAAGAAAAGTAGCGCAAGAAGAAAGAGTACGCACATGGGTACGCACAAATTATATTATCAGAAATAAAATTTACACATTAATTCCCTTCCTCACGGTTTTTGAGATTTTGAAAACTAGCATCTCGTCAGCTCCCGTGGTCCAGTAAATCCAGTCACTGGAATTTGAGTTATTTTGTGGCGTTCAGGCAACTTTGGCTCAGGTCAGGATAGGGTAAGGGCAATGATAAGGAAGGTATCGGCCAGGGCCATTCTTAAGTTACTATGACGGCATTTGTCTGGTGAAACTGAGGAAACCACTGGTCATTCTGTCACGATGCTCGCCGGCGGAGTTCGAACCCACGTACATACCCATTGCCTCTTCGCAGTCAGAGACGTTACCCCCTGGACCACGGGCTAGGTGCTGGTAGCTGGCTTTGAGTAAGGACTAAGGAAGCGGATCGGGCTTCAGTCCAGCTCAAGCTTGCCATTTTGACAATCTTTCGATTTCTTTATTAAGTGAATTGAGTCGACTTAGTTCAGGCGGTAGTTCATCTGACTTCGTCTTGAATCACCCTGTATACAAATTATTAGGTAACGCCCCTTTCAAGGAATTGTCTGCCTCTTTGAGGCGCGATGCCACGTATGAGAAAGGTGATTCGTAACCTAAAAAAATACAATAGCTTTTCCTACCACAGCATTCAAGATTTTCTAAGGATAAAGAAAAAAATGAACATTTATGTCCCTACAATAGTCATGTAATGCATCGTGTTTTATCAATTGCCGGGAAAGACATCAAATAAATGACCAAATTTAAGTTAAACGAGACTCTTGAAGAAAAATCCAATGAAATGGTATCATTGAATTTTATTTATGGCATGTAGTCATCTTCGGTTCAAGCCAGAATAGGGTGGTGAAAAGGATGTTGGAAGGTAGTCGGCCAGGACCCTTTTGTAAGTACCACTCCAGCATTTGCCTGGTGCGACTGAGAGATGAGGCGAATTGAATCAAACGGAATAATACAAGTTTCTCGTCAATTTCACTTGTTGTATTGTAATCAATCGCAGTGGCCTAGCAAAGGAGGTACACTAAGCCGTCCCCCTTAAAGGACAGAATTATTTTGCACTAATATTTTAAGTGTTTTTAACACTAATTTTCATTCATCATATGTCAGAAATAGGCAATGTTAGAATATATTTCCGTACATTAAATGTGTTTCACATATTGAAAACAAAGTTTTAGTGCATTTTATGCAGACTTACTACATTTAGAAACTTGACAACATACTTATTCCTGATTTAAATATGCACGCAGAGTATCATTATAGAGTATTTATCCACCAGGAAGAAACAAGAAACAGAGACAGAGAGGGTTTGTGTTTGTTTTGACATTCGAACTACATGAGCATGCCATATTTTCCAATTTGAAGTGCCATTCCCAGCAAACCGAATGATTTGCAATGTTGTGCCGATCAACAGAAAAAAAAACAACGATATCTTGAAATGAAGCAGAAATTAACAACGTTTTTCTTTGCAAATTCCTTTCAAATGCAATTGATTGTAACGTATTATATCGGCATTGGTCTCCTGAAACTGAGTGAAACCCGAAAATACTCAATCTGTATGGACGGCAGCAGGATTCAAACCTATATGCCTCCCCAGTGTCGTACTCGCGTACCTACCCAATGCTGATCCAAAGTCCGCGACGATACTGCCTGGGTAGTTCTTAGCGTCCCCGTGTAAACGCAAGTGAATACGGAAATATTCAGTCTTTGGCCTATCCGTTTTTCTTAAATCTCAGTAACTACAAAACAGACAGAGATGAGCCATACATTATTGGATTCCTCATGGTCTGAAACTTTGGGAACAACTATGACTAAATCTAAAACTTTTAGGTACTTTCCAATAGCTTAGCATTATCTTTTGTAAAAAATGACGGTATGGTATTTTCTTTTTGAACGTTCATTTGATTTATACGGTGGCGCTATGCTTTTTTAAAACTATTATGTAGCTTGTTTGATTACTTTTTATTTTATTATGAAGTAATTATCTTCATATACAGATCATCTTCTGAAAGGGATAGCTTATATTATTCCTTTTGATTCATTTCGCCTTATTCCTCGGTCACACCAGGGAAATTCTAGGATGGTCTTTTCAGTAAAGTAAGGGCCGATTCCTTAACATATCCATTTTTACCCTATTCCTTCCTGTGCCAAAGTTGTTTAAAACCCATCAATAATCAATTCAAAATTCTAACCAAAATAGAATAGAAAGATTCTTCATATTACAAATATTTTGCCTAGGATCATCACCCATTATATAGAATGCCTGATTTAATACATTGCCGGTGATATGTGCAGTTAGTGACAAAAGCTCTTCCCTTTTCGTAAAAATTGATTTGCGAAGTCTTTTGACAGGTAATTAAATGGATGAACTATTTGAGTAAAGCTTCCCCTAACCTAAAAAGAGCATAACTGTTTGTAAATTACACGAAACAGAACATAAATAGGTTGATCTATTTTAAAGTTATTCAAAACGAAATATTACCAGGGTTCAAGAATTGTTTTCGCCAAAATGTACATGTATAATACAAAACCCGACTGAAGCGAAATGTCACTAAAATGTGCTATTCAATAAACACCTGTCACGCTCATTGTTCATAGGACTATTTGTAGAATATCAAAAGTTATATGGCATTACAAGATAATTAAATAATGAGAAAATATAGACCCGGGTTCAACGTCGATCCTGACTGAAGTTTTCCCTGTTTTCCCTTGGTGATACCATGCAGACGCTACGATGGTTTCTTCACTAAGGACAGGACCGATTCCTTCGCACATCCTTTCCACCCTTCTATGACGGCCTTGGCCTGACTTAGAAACTATCACAATAATCGACTAAGTCAGCGATAAAGAAAAAGTTTACCATTTGTCGCAATACACCTTAGGTGCGATATTCACAGTATACGCATAGATAAAATTGCAAAGCATTTTCCAGAACTGGAATGCTAAAAATAAATGTAACAAGAAAGTAAATTAAATCCTCTTACACCTATTAAAATCTTCTTACATCTGGAAACCACACCACATTTCAATCACCTGCGTTGTCTTATCACATCTGATTCACTGTAGTCTTCCCATATGTAACGGGATCGATTCAGGTGTGCAACAGAAGTGAGTACTCCGTTCTCCTTGGTACCTTGGACGGTAAAGGCGGTCGAGCACGGGACTGAAAACCCTACTTCACTTCATGCAATATAGGTCGAGAATGTATGGATCACTACTTCTACGTGCCCATGCACCGTTTCTGGCACGATCGCAACTCTTACCTCTTTTCACGTGGAAGTGTTCTCATTTAATTGCAAAACATGTAACGATTGCGTAATAATAATAATGCAGAATCACATGAGCAGAATGTACATTACGATGCTTAAATTAGAAAAGTGCGTAAATTTGCAGTTTTCGTCGTGAATTATGTTAACAAAGGATCGTATCTTGAATACAGATCTTGACTCCTATCCTCCTATTCGTTTTCCAACAACAATACCAAGGAATTGGACATCACAGCCTGTGTCCTTAAGGTACTGTATAGGTCGGAAATTTACTTGAACTTATTTATGACTTCAGGGCATCTTTGGATCAGGCCGGGATAAGGTAGTTGGGCTTCTAAAGATTGGACCTACACATTTTGCTAAAGGAGATCCGCATCACTCCGTTCAATAGACTGCGCCGGGACTTGAACCCCTGACCACGCGCACAGACCATCCCGGGGTTAATGATTCTTCGATAATCTCCTCTCATGTTATATCTGATAGTTCAGCAGTGCAATAACATCATACTTGACAAAAACGATGAAATCGAGCAAATTCTGTGAAAATATTCTATTTTAGTAATTGATGATACCTAAAGCGATGATGATCCTTTATTTGAAAGTAATACCTCATATTGAAAGAATAATGAATATTGGAGATATAAAAGCGCTATGACCTACATTAAAGAAACAACGCACCGAGCAGCTGTTACTCAATCGGTAGAGTTTCCATTGGAATCGAAAGCTCCTGGGAACGATCCTAGCGGCTGTCTATCCTGTCTGAAAATCTTTGAGGTTTTAGTTTCACATCAGGCAAATGCAAGGGACAAAAGTCTTGACGCATGTTTTCAGACAATATTTCCCAAACTAGCATAGATGTCCCTCCCTGGTATGACATATCTTAACGAAAATTAAATTTACGATTACTGTATCTCCCACTGGGTATAGAAATATCTCGCTCTACGATAAAACGCTGGAACTTTGGATCTTGATGTGATTTTAAAACAGAATTTTCCGATGGAAAAATGATACTTTTTTTTTTAATTTCACCCTTGCTGAACTACCTATCAGGACAATATTTTGTACCAAAACACGTGATATAATTGTGCAAATCTCAGCATGTTAACAAATATGTATCGTATTTCAAGAGCTATACTTGCTTTTTTTTAAATAAAAAAAGAAAAGTTGGTCAGTTCCGAGTACCGGCCATCGTGAATATGTTTTCCTTGGGTTTCTCTTGGTCACACCAGGCAAATGCTGGGATGGTAACCTTGAATAAGACTACACTGGTAAAAGTTGATTATCTCAAAAGTGAATTAAATGCTTTCTTTCATTTTGAGTACCTTTTTTGTTCATATTTGAGTACCTCCTTCTCATTTCTTAACGAAAATGCGTAACAGTAAACAAGTAAACATTTTTGGTTTCTTATTTTTAATATTTCATTTTCCTCAAATTTGACAAACAAATAGGACTAGTCCTTTGTTTCCAGAAACATAAGTATTATAGTGTATACATCAAGGATAACGCTTTTAAAGTATTTTGCCGTTTCCGAAATGATCAACAATGGAAAAGAATGAAATCAGTTGTAGGGAGGGTTTAGGTCCCTTGATAGCAAAAGCAAAAATAATGGACTTTATATCCTGATTCTGTCTATCTGTCCGTCACAAGAAATTATATCTCAGGAACTAGAAGACGTAGGAACTTGGTTGAGGTGTCATTCGAAAGGTCTCGTTAATTGATTATTAATGGCTATCTTTCTTTTTCGATTCGGCAGACCATAGGGAGTGAAACAGGGAGTGAATATGCAATTCAAGACTCTTATGTTTCAGGAACCAGAAAATGTAGGAACTTGGTTGAGGTGTCATTCGAAAGTTCTCTTAAATTTATTAGGAATGGCTACTTTATTTTATTGATTCGACACACCCCAGAGGGTGTAACGGGAGTGGGAGTGGAAATAAAAGAACGCTATACAATTCCATATGCGGCCTTTAAGTTCCACCAAGTTTTGCCCATATGTTCTTTGGACAAATGTTCAGATCGAAAACGTATTGCATGTCAGTTGTAGAACAACATTGTGGGTCCTCCCGTCCCTAAACACCATAGTTGTTAGTGTTGCCAATCTATTTTATAAGAAGGAATGCCAGTGTGTCTGAGATGCTATCAAGCGACCGAAGCCCTCGCGATTGTTAATAGGATCGCAGCGCTAACTTGTTTTACTTAAAAATTTGATTTGCTCAATGACATGCTGTGACCTTTTTCGGTGAAATAATATTAGCATGATATTAACAGAACTGGGTGTGAATTTAACAATTTGGAATGTGAGACGATAATACATTTGTGTGTTGGTTGTTGATTGAAAATGACGAACTGAGATACTATATTGCCTTGAAACGTAATTAGTAACTACATTATGCTGTTCTTCTTTCATAATTTTCTTGTAACTTCTTATATAAACAGTCAGTACGTTTACTGTACGTTCGCTTAGTTTACCAAGCGTCGAGTGAATTACCAGTGATACGACCTTGTATTCGGAACCGATTCACCTTCCAAGGGACGGTTATAGAAAGGTTAATTTGTGTTTCTGGTGGACATGTATCCAACAATAACCATTTTCTCAATCTAGAGCAAGCCGAGATTCTGGCATGAGTTTCATTTTGGGAGGGTGTAAAGTAAGTAACGAGGGTGTAAGTAACGTTTTACTGCGTTCTATTGATTCTTGGCCAGAAAAAAATAGTTGCGTGTGTGCTCGAGAATTTGGAGGGGTCACATTCCCCCGTTGGGAACGGGGATCTCGCAGAATCACTTACAGGTTATTAAGAACAACAGTACAGCGTTGAGTAAACTTACACTTACGGACATATTTATGGTATCGGTCCAGGGGTACAAACGCCCTCTACATTCAGAATTTTAAGCAGAATTAAAATACTTTTAGGCGTAATTGTGCATATTTTATACACATTTTGTATGTATTTTATATCCATACACAGGGTGCGAAATCATGGAGCAGATGGGACATTTCCTTCCCTCAAGAGATATTAAACACTTTCGAGCTTAACGCAGGTTCTAATTTAATGTATTCCACTGAGAAAATACACCTCCCCTACATAAGTTGGGAAGATTCTGCACCGTGCCCAGTGCCCATACATATCTTGGATACTTCCAGGAAACCTGTTGATCCTTGCCAGCACCAATTTCAACATACTTACTTGTTAGGAATCTGCAATGATCTGAAAGATCCGAATTCACTAAATTGATTTAGAACTATTCAAAATCTGTTCTTTCTTCTTACATAACTAACAACGTTAGATAAAATTATGGCAGTTTACGTTAGAAATAGTAGAACTTATTGCTTATACGTTAGAAATAGTAAAATAAACTCCAACTAAACCACCCCAGGTGAAAGTTATTATTTAAGGAGTTGTTGAATGGGTAAATTCAAAATTTATGAATATTCATCCTTTCCACTCAGCGATTTTGCCAAAAATTTCAGTTTCGGGGGTGCAAGTAGAGTTTTGCAGGTTCTCAATAGATTTCTAGCTTTATTTTTTATATTTACTTGTATTTATTTGTTTATTTTTATTTATTTTTTATTTATTTTTGTTGTTGGGGAAGGGTGCTCGAGAATTTGGGGGTGACACCACCACTGAAAGTGTCTGACAGAATCCAGGTTGCACTGTTTTGAGTAACTTCTAGTACTTCCTGGAGGAGACGAAAATGAATATTATGCTGTTTAGGTCAAACAGAGTCTCATACATTAGAAAAATGCTAAGTGCAAAGATAATTCTTACGCGTTGTTACAAAAGTTCTGAACTGCAAATCATCGCTTCATTTTCGATAGAAAGTAATTACGTATGTAAGGATTTTATCACGGTTTCGATAGTGATCAGAGTGTCGGGGTTGAAAATTGACATTTTGCGTTTTATAGATTGCTTTCTGAAGTTTTAAAACTTTTTTCAGGCATATTATTTTCGCATCAACAGGCGTGCAGCACACAGCCCCGTGGCAACTAGGAATGTCCCGGATTTCCGATAGGTAATGGGGAGGTACGTGAATTCGAGCCCTCTCCCGGCTACCCTCACTGAGGGGTTACAGGGTTTTCATCAGACTCACAGTATGAATACCGGGGTGGTACTTCAATGTACTAGATTCTACCTTCTCCATCCCAGCACCGGAAAACTGAACGTCGAGGGATGTCATCTCTCGGACGTAACTGAGTTATGACAAAATTGTCTATTCAGTCCATAAAAGGAAATTGGAACGGAATCCAGATTATGGTAAGAACAGAACAGAGTAACCTATCCTACATCTCCTAATTTACTTTAACAGAACCAACTTTAAATAATTTCAGCTAATCTAACGCAAAGAATGTGTAGCAAATCAAAAAATCAAGAAATTGAATGCAGAATTCGCGGGTATGAAAGGCATGCTTACTCTAATACGGAATACAGCATTTTTTTTTAAAAAAAAAGAGGGATGTAGAAAAACTCAACGATGTATCGCATGGGGTGTCTTGATGAGTACGTTTCCACGAACTAAACTGAAGCTTTTTAATTCTGTTACAAAACATTACATTTCTTCTGCTACAAATGCTGAACCTAGATCTCCCAGTTGCCTGCCTAGTGCTCTATAATTAAGCTACTACAACCTCGACCAAGTTCTGTGTACTTTAGTATTTCTTTTGCTTCAGCTGAGTGGAAAGTAAAGACAATCGACTACAAGTGGAGACTTTTAATTCAAAAATCTTTTTTAATGAAGAAAGCCTTCCCGGGCTTGTGTAACAGCAAAGAATTAGACGCTAGTTTCCTTCAGATAAAGACCTCGTTGAATTACTTGTAGATCACTCGTCCGGAATCGGGGATCCTGCTTTCATTGTCAGTAGTGGTAATTAATTATTTTTCCTTTATTTTTACACAGCTGGATTACCGGTACCATTAATGATATCTTTATGTAAAGGAATGTTGCATGTAATTCTCTCGTATCATCCCAGCATTTACCTCGTGTGACCGAGGAAAACCAGGGAAAACCTCAGTCAGGATGTCCGGACCCGGGTTTGAACCCGCGTTCTCCCGTTGCTAAGCCAATGCTCTACCACTGAGCCACGGCAGCTGGGTATAACTTATTTTGAAAAATAATATGCAGGAAAAGTTATAAAATGCTTTTACACCCCTCAATTTTTCATTTATCGCTTGCTGATACCATCATGTTTCGAAGTACTGACATGAAACACAAAGGTTGGTACGACTGAACATAGAAAGGTTTCATAATGATAGTATGAAAAATTCGTATATGGGTCCCGGAATGGTAGACGGATAAAAGGGATTCACATTGACTATTGCATGAATAGGGAGGAGAAAAAAATTGGATTTTCTAAAATCGAAGTAAATAGCGTTGATAACGATAATTTCTAAGTCTAATATACGCTTTTACATATAATTATACATAATAATCAATGGTGGGTCCCACAAACATACAGCCTGTCAAGGATTCCACAATGGTAGACGGATGTAAATATATATATATATATTTTCCACAGAAGATGGAGATAAAAGAATGGATTTTCGAGCATGAAATGGAGAATATGAAAGATAAATGGAGATATTTTTCTTAACAGACAAGTATTTGGTTCCAAGATATTCCGTTTTATTATCCTGGCTTAGATTTTCCCAATGTTTTTCTCAGTCACACCAGCCATGTACCGGAATGATACTTTTAATTTAGGACCTGACCGGCTCCAAACTTGTCACGGAGTCATCCATAGGTGACTAATGCAAGCCCATGCGAGCATAATATGTAAACCTATCGCTCTGTTAATCGTGATATTTCTTCTTAATTCCGGGTTAGTATGACCGAGATGGGTCGAGTGGTCGTAGCTCAGTTGATACAGCGTTGGCTTAATAATCGGAAGATTCTGGAACGGTCGTCTATTCTGACTGAGGCTAACCAGGATGACTCAATTAACCTGGCCATTTTCTTCACGTCACGAATAAACTAATGTTTATAATAATGTGCAGAGAAAGAATGAACACACACACTCATATAAAGACAAAGTGTGTGTGTGTGGGAAAAGAAGAAAGTAAGAGAAAAAGACAAAGAAGAGGAAGAGAGACAGTCAGGAAAAGAAAGAAAGTGATAGAGAAAGATCAATGAAAACATTGAAACTGGATTGATTTATTTTCCTAAAGAACAAACGCAAACACACTGTTCACTTTCTGATTGTAGCTGGGGGGAATGAAACCTGGCCGCCCGAATGAAAAGTCAAGACGAAAGCAATGAACCACACATTACACTTCCAAAAACCTGCACAACACATGTTACAGTTGTTCTGTGTTAAAGAACAAAAAAAAAAAAAAGGGGACGCTTCAAGTCAATGACTTGTTAACACAAACAAACTTTATTTTGCATATTCCCAATAATCCATATTCGTTAATCGTCGTCTTCTTTTCCTGCAAGGACGGTAACTGTCCTACCTTAAGCAATTCGGTTCGGTACTTCCACATTCATTAGTATTCGAAGTTTACGAACAGAAACTATTTGATTGTAAAATGATTTGTGATAAGAACAGAGGTTGAACCTATGCTGCGTACTTTCAATAACCATAAGTCTGACACCGTTCCGCTGGACTAGCCTCGTGAGCTGAAACAAAATGTCCAGAAATGCCATTAGTATGTTTAGGGGTCTGCTTCTCAAAACGTTTGGACTAGTATTACTAAGTGCTTCACAATTTTCTGTTTCTCAAACTTACAGTTGTAAAATACTAGTTACAAGTCCCTGGAATAGTATCATAAGTGAATGTGACTAGTATTACTGGTGATCACCTTTCTCAAAATATCAGTGTAGTCGTCTACACTTGTAACCCACAAGTAAATGTCCACAAGCGTATGTCCACAATGTCTGCAGACTTGTAGCGTATATAGACGGATCGTTACAAGTCAAGATTTACTTTTTATATGAAAAGTATAATTGATAAGAGTTTGGAAATGGAATTACGTGCATACATTTTTCAAATACACTCTAATTTTGAAAAAGTATCATTAATACGGTGTGGTTTGAAATTACTCTAGAAATTTAATGTCTTTCCACAATAAGTATTAATCCGATGGCTGTGATGCTGTAGTCAAGCCAAAACGCACTTATTATAACATTTATTATTAATATAATTATAATTATTTTAAAGGACGAAGAATTTGTTCCATCATCAGTAAAATCATAGAAAGAAAATGTTGCCAAAATGTGTCACGAGCACGGGAAGGGATTCATAAAAATGTCTTAAATGAAAGATTTACCGCAAGTTCTACGACTCCTCTAATTTTGTAAAATATACTGGAATTCACAGAAGTCAGATACACCAATGTTACTGCAACCCACGGTACGAATTAAAAGGGCAAAATAAGGAGGAAAATCCTTCCTGTGAGTCTGCATGTGGGCGCATGCATATTAGATTTATCACGTTATTTACCTATCAACATATTGTTCCCCTGTAAAACACCTTCATTCGCAAACTTTGGCAACCTTGAACCTTTTCCAAGGTTTGTCCTCAGCAAACGCAGGGATAGTACCATCACACCCTTACCGTATCCTTCTAGTAGAGAGCGGCCGTAGCTCTCCGATCCAGGTGGTCGTGCTGGCTAGTGCGGTAGTCTAGTGACTCCAGAATCGTGGGTTCGAATCCCGCCTGGACATGGATGGGATTTTTAACTGTGCTATCAGTAGTTAGCTAAAACAGTACGGTAAAGTTGAAAGAGTTTGCAGAATTAATTGAATAAGGAAAGGTCCGCTTAGAGCGAACAAAGTTTAAAATGGCTCAGTGGTAGAGCGTTGGCTTTGCACTCAGGAAGTCCTCGGATCTATTACCGCCCGACCATTCTGACTTAGATTTTTCCAAGATTTTCCTCAGCCATACCAAGCAAAAGCTGGGATGATACCTACAAAATAGCCCCTGGCCGTCTATTTTCCAACACACTCTCCTCCCCCCCTATCCTGGTCTGAACCTCAGATGCCTAAAGGCATTAAAATATTTTTAAAAAATCCTTCCAGGATCCTTTTACGCCGCTCTATCCCGGATGAGGCTGATCCTTAAACTCAATAAATAAATTAAAACATACACACAAATAACACAGATGTGAATATACACGTACATCACGAATATAATATCCTGGGTGTCATAAATAGTAAGTTACCGCCCACTCATTTACCATATTTACCATTGTCAATTGAAATTACGTAATGTTAATTACAGGACATAGGTTAAATCCAATATTAATATATGTTGGTCGAAGAAACTAATATCAGAAGCAAAAACCTAAACTAAAACTATAGTCTATCACCTTAGTATTGTGTTTCTTGAAAAAAAAAGGAAAAACGATTTTTGATCTGTGTGATTCATGCCCTCGCCGGAGAAATTATAAACGATTATGGGAGCATACGATAACTGACTGCGCCACAGCGCCAATCACAAACAGCACGCAATCAAACATTGATATTAACACTGAGAAAGTGCAAATTACTGGTTTCAGTATTTTAAAATACGTTTTTGATATTTAAACTTACTGAAGTGTGTTGTGCAAAAGTTTTTATTAACAATGCCATCAAGTAATAACGTTTTCATGCTTCAAGTTTTGAAACTTTTGAATCTCAGAGCTTAAAAAAATACCGATCGAGTTTGGTCACGTGACTTGTGAAAATAGCCAACGAGTTACTAGTGGTGGAAATTTTGTTAGTAACATAAATTATAAGAACTTGTTAAATGTAGGTTTGTAGCTTGTAACTAGTGAAGTAGTAGACTAATATTTATTAGAAACAGATCCATGATGATAAGTGAGTTTTTTTTAAAAGTTGTGCTGTGATTTTTGGACCTGCAAAAAATGGGGAACAAATCGCGGGTGGGTATATAAATTTAAATGAAACAATAAGCAAATTCTTAGTAATTGTTTGAAATATTAGTGATGATAATGATATGTGTTCGCCTCGAAGGCAGGTTCTCATTCAAAGGTCTATGAGCAATGTCACCAGATGGTAGTTTCTAATTGCCTTCAATATGATGAAGATTACGTCCTAAGAACGGGACCTAGGGCTGTACTAAGAGAGAACTCACTAATCACAAGATAGTCTCAGTACTGTGCTAATACCATACTAGCTTTTCCTGTTCAGAAACACCTTCAGTTACTTGATTAGCGCGAGATTAGTTAGTACACTGATCTTGAGTGATAAACTGGCAACGTTGTAAGAGCGGAAATGCGCATACGTAGTTGAGAGTTACAGGAGTAGGAAAGAAGAATGTTTTCTTCCGCAGTTAGTGATAATACTATGGCTTACGCTCGTCCGGTTTCGTTGTTCAAAAATTAAAAGCTAAGTGACATTCTGATGCTTTGGATAACTATCAGAGTTCTTAGATAACAAAGCAATTCCTAATCTTTTTTCCTATTTATATCCGTCACATAGCCTCAAAGTCGTACATAGTACCAGGGTTTCATCCAATATTAAAATTTTGGGGGGTGTAAAACAAAATTGGGAAGGTATAAGTTAAGTTTTGCATCGTTTCTATCGATTTTTCACCGCATAGTGAAGTTGTACCGATAGAAACATGCCATTATTTGAAGAAATCGTTTATTAAATGTGTGAATAGAGAAATGACTGAAAGGGTGTTACAAGAACGTAAAAGTGAAGTTATTTACATTGAGAATGGGATAAGATATAAATTATCTATTGAACTAGAATGTCCACCGGAACCAAGTTTCATATTAATGACTGTACCTCTTGAACTAACGGATCAATTTCTTGCTGAATTTTTTACAGTGTATGGTGTGGTCTCGTCCGTGAAACAACTTTTTACATGCAACTGCGTTATGAAGTGTACAACGGTAAGAGACAAAAGTTTTTTGAGAAATTAAATCGTGTTCCACAGAGATTTTTTCGCATGCTGAAATTTAATGTTCATTTTTTTTCGACAGATAGTTCCATTCAACAAAATCTTATTCAGTCTATAACACATACACGATCTGAAAAGGAGCAAGATCTAAATCTCGAAATAAACTCTACAAATTTTCCTACAGTAGTACAAAGCTTGCAACAAGAAGAAACAAGTGACTTCAGACAAGTTTGATTACTCCTGCTCAAAGCGAACCAGGGGCAAGTGACGACAAGCAAGTACAAAACAGTGTATCGCCTGTAGGCATAGCAACAAGTACAGGGAAGTAAAGAACAACAACAAGAAGAAGATTTACTTCTCAGTGCTTGTGCTGGGAACGGCGAGTCATCGTCTATGAATGAGGAACATATTGGTCTAGAAAATGAATCTAAGGAATAATTATTTTTTGAAGTGGAAAGTGCGAGTGATAAATATTTTATAAAGAAGATATAAAGAATACATCAGATGTTCTAACTAAAGAGGAAGAGAGTGTCGGTGATTTGTCAAGGAAGATATATCATCAGGGGAGGAGGAAAGGGGAGTTGTAGACTCCAGCCTTTTTCGCAGAACCTGTTTCAAAAGGCCCAAGGTAAGTGCTCACCTCAGATTTTCGGAAGAAAACAGCTCGAAAGTTAAAGAACTAAAACAAAACAAAAAACAAGAGGAAGATAGTGGTAATGTTCCTGTTTTTAGGTATCTTTGCCCCCGTGAAAGCGTTTTTCATACGATCAACATTACATTAACTTTTATTTTTTTTCAGTTTTTTTTTGTAATATACCATTTGGTGTATAACAACATACCATTTAAATATGTATACGTATGGTACTGGCTGTGGACACAAAATCAGGATGACGGTATTCAGTTTCCTCGTAATACTACGCTTACTAGCAGGCATAAAGGTTTTGTTTATAGTATAATATGGCTATAATATCGCTAATAAACAAAACGTATACAACTTCAAGGTCGCTACTTTAGCATTTGTATATCGTATAGTGAAAAATCTAATCAAATTATTACTAATTATGTTCGCGAAATGGCCATATAGGTACTTGCGATACAGGAGTTAGCCACACGAATTTGCAGATTCATAACTATACCTATATAAAAATATAATATAGTGGACAAAGTGAGTTGCAGCTTTGCGATAAGAAACGACGTTGATTTTGAAGAAGTTTTTAAAACTCCAGATGGACGCATTTTCAGTATAAAAATTGATGATTTAATCATAGTTAATGTATACATGAATAATGGACCCGAAGGTAGACAGGGGAGATTCCATTTGTTTTTTGACTTAGCGTGTTATCTACAATCCATAAAAAGAAACAATTTAGTTATTGTTGGTGATTTCAATTCAATCTCTGAAGGCCGGCATCTACATAAGAGAATAACTTTAGCAAAGAGTTTGTACAAATTGTGAAAACATTTCAGTTATGTGAAGTTTGGAAAATACTGAATCCAAACCAAATACTTTACACGTATATTACAAACATGTAAGAGCAAGCTAGATTATATGATAGTGAGTCATGACGTGAAAACGAGGTTATGTACTATAAAAGACCATAAGTTAGCATGTTCTGATCATTGTCCTTTAGTAGTAAATTTTAAAAGAGGGATAAATTTATTTATGCGTAGTATATGGCGTTTGAACGCTGATTTTTTGAATGTTGAAAACTTTGAAATAATAACAAATAATGTGTGGTTAGAAACTGATAAATATTATCACACACCTGAGACACTATAAAGCGTGTGGGAGAAAAAAAAAGTTTTATGAATGCCTATAAATCTTTCACTTTTAAACATTATGAAGACAAAAGGAAAATGCTAAATTTCTATCAGGATTTATTACAAGCATATAATGAGAATGCAATGCAGGAGGTTTTTTTTCCCAAAGTGAGGAAAATACAAGAACATATTAAGATGTTGTTAAAAGACTGTGTTTGGGATAACACTAAAATAAATCAACTAAGAAAAGGTAGTATATCGGAAACCCTTAACCTTGCGAATATTATAATAGATCGTAAACGAAAAGAAAATAGCTTCATTAAGAGATTCCTTAATGAAAATGACAAATCTTTGAAGGGCAAGTTCAAGGTATTCGTAATCAGTATCTTTCCCTCTTCCATAATGAGATAAAAGGGGAGGTAGATGTGTTATCTTTTTTCGATTTACAGTAATTTCGCACCCTATTAGAGGGAGTTTTTTTGCAAGCATCTTTCAAGGAAAATGAAATTAAAATTGCAATAAAACAATTACATTCTACATCAATGGGGTGAGGATGGAACCAATAGTCAATGGATGAAACAAATGAGAGAGAAAATTACGGTCAACTTGTCTGATTTTAGTACTTTCTGGCAAGCCCCTCAGGGAGATATATATTTTTTTACATCTATCGGTATCTTTTTTTTAAAAATATAATGGCAATTGCATCAGTAGCAAATGTCGTCTTATTCACCTACAAAACTGTGATACTAAAACTTTTCTAAAGTGTGTTGTTAATAGATTACAAAAAACAGTATCAAAGTTACTACACCCGTGTCAGAGCTGTCATAAAGGGATAATTCCTATCTATGTTCATCTCATAAACATACGAGATGTTTTATTGCATGCAAATGAAGGTGACACAACACCTATACTCTTACTAAAGACCGATTTTCTAAGAGCGTACGACACCGTGTGTCATGGGTACTTATTTAAGGTAATAAAAATGATGAATTTTCCACAAAAAATTATAAAAATGATGAAATGGGTGTATGACAATCGACACTTTAAATTATCCATAAATTTTGTTATTGTCCCTAAAATAAAAATCAATGGTGGGGTCACGAAAGGCTGGTGTCTGGCCCCGGTTTTCTTCAGTTTGTCAATGATGCCATTCGTCACAGCAGTATATAATGCGCTCAGTGGCGTAACCTTTATACACAATCCATTAAAATGCATTTTTCATGCTGATGATACTACTTTTTTGGCGAAAGATAATCACGAAATAGACGACATTTTTCATTTTGTGAAAATTTTAGAAAATATATCTGGTATTGTGCCTAATCCTCAGAAAATACAAGCACTTAATTTAAAAGCTAAGATACAGGGTAATATGTTACAACAGCCTAATGTAAAGCAATTTATTAATATTCTTGGAGTGGAATGGTATAGTGTTTTTTCTTAAACTGTCACAAATGCAGAAAATCAGTTATTAAAAACTTTTACCATTGATACGCTAGCATATAAGAGTTATGTTACATCGTTACTTGATAGAGCTAGATTTTTCAATATTTTTGTCTTCAGTAAAATGTAATATAAGTTACAATTGTTTCCCGTCTCTAACAAATTTTGGGCTCAAATACATAAATACATAGGATATTTCTTATGGTTTCGACAAATCTTTAGAACACCTCGTTATCTTTTGTATAAAAAATAGAGGGCGGAAGAATTAATCTGAAAAACATAGATACAAGCTAAAGCACTATTATCTCACTGATTATTACAAGTACTGTGTACGTATACTGAAAATTTGTCGTCTGATGTCACATTAAGAGCCTTAAGAGACATTGATGAAATTGCTGCGGTTGACATTAGTTCCATTGGTCCTATGAAATTTTTTTGGCTACTACGATACATGATTTAGCTTGTGCAGTTATAAGTAACATTCAAATGGAATTATACTCAGTTAAATATTTCTATATACAGTATTTGAAAACAGAGCTTAGTAAGATAGAAAAACAACATGTTCCAAATTGTGAAGCATGATCTCTTTTATGTCAGAAATTAGCTGTTTTAAAATTCGATTCAGTATTACATCATACCATGTTTCTACAAATATATAACTTGGAATATTATAGGTGTAGTTTGTACAAAAAAAGGTATTACAGAAGATGAGGCCTGCAGTAAATGCAAATAAAATGAAATTTATACACATAAACTAATTGAATGTAATGATAAGGACAACATTTTAAAAAAATCGTAACACATTGGGTCGTTTTTTTTGAGAATCAGTGTGAAAGACATGTCATGTGAAAAAATATTTAATGACCCGTCATACAGAATGTTTCCAAAGTCAAAACAAAAATTTACGATGTGGTTCATAGCTCAAACTTTATATATGTTAAAATTTGAAACTGATGTGACCGATGAAAGATGGTATGTTGAGTACTTATTGTATACATATAAACTGAATCAAAAACTGAAAGTAACAGGCCTTGCTTCATATTATAAAGCGTTAATTTGAATATTTACAAGGTGTAAAAAGAGTTAAAGTTTTTTGGTTAGTTTCTTAATTTTTAGTATATATTAACTTTTATTATGTACGTATTGATATTTTTCTATAAACAAAAGCGTCAGAAAACTGATCCAACGGTCCCGTGTTCAAACCCTGGCACTGACTTACATATTTTTAAAAAGAAAATTATAGTTTTTTCGTTTATATGTAAAAAAAAAGTGGAACGATGTCAGACTTCTGAATATTCAGGGTCGGTGTCAGGGGTTCGAACTCCGTTCTTACCAAGTTTCTTTTTCCAGGGCAAAATTCAACAGTCGAATGCACGCTTTAAAAAAATTGGTAGAGCGCTTGGCTTCTACTTTGTACGTCCTGGGTTCAAGTCACGTTTGTGACATAATTTTTATGTAAAGATGTATATTCCTGAAAGCATGAATAGCTAGATAAAATAATTACATTAAAATAAACCAGTTGCATAAAAACAAAAACTGCCATTTTTAATGTGATTTCAGCACATACAAGAATCCCTCGAGACCAAATATAAGAATTTTTATGATTACCCATTTGAGATATTGTAGCCCGAAGTCCGGCATTTTTTCGTAGCAAAAAGGCGCTGTGATTTAACGCAATTGATTTTTCAACACAGTGATCCTGTTGATAGTTCTAAACATCAAAAAGGAAATTGCAGTCTTAAATTCAACTACTTTCCCAAAACATGGGGAAGATACCACATTCGTATTTCCATCGTATAGCGAAGGAAATCAGCTTGTACTGACCAAATTATTATGAAATAGAAGTTACAATTTATACTGTCAGTTGGTCACATACACAGCTTCCTGATCCATGACTAGATTCCCTATTGTTAGGAAAGGACGGTTACTTGTATGTTGTTATATTTTAAATACATACTTATGTCCTTCAAAATTCTTCGAATATTTGTACAACTTATTTAACTCCTCAAATCCTCGAGAACACTCCCCCAAACTTTAACATTTTTGTTGTCAAAACTTGATAGAAACCATGCAAACTCTACTTACACCCTCCCAATTTTGATTTTACATCCCTAAACTGAAAATCTAGGCCAAATCTGTTAAAATACATTGATTTCCTTTAATATTTACTTATTTTAATAAGTTTTTACTTAGTAAACTAACAGACAGGTGTCCAAACCTGATTCTGTGATTTAAGCTTAGTTTCTTACGCTCGGGGGAGTATCTATCCATCCTCTGATTTCCATATTTTAAACAATAACTACTTTTACTGTTTTCTGCAATGAACTTATATTTCAAAGTAACTATGTGATATTCACATATGGTAAACAATCACATATGATATTGACTAGCAGTAGGTAGAAAAACAATCATAAATGTCCTTGTTGACATTATTGTAGCAGTAAATTGTCTTCGCATAACACAATTCCATAAATTACGAATGTAACATAGTTGGTTTACCACGATGAATTATAGCTCTTCTGATTCGTTCCGTAATGTTGGTAGCATATAATCCTAAAAATAGTTGATTACTCAAGTAAAAATCATAAATATGAATTCTATACGTTTTCCAATATGCTTCAACAAAAAGAACCATGTGCACAATATACAAAACAAAGGAAGTCAACTGTTATGGTCAACACTATTTTGACCCAAAATCCTGAATCACCCATCGAGTTAGAATTGCTAAATATTTAATCATTTTGTCATTGTAACAAAATCCTTGCCTAGAATATTTTTATTGTTCATATCACGAACATTCATTTGTGTATAAACCTTTAACTTATTTTATTTTCACGTATATTTTTGCGTATAGGATAAACAAAAAAATTGGTCCGTAACGTATGAACGAACTAATGATATTTCTTGGCCAGGCTAGTCCAATCGTTGGTGTGGAGTGTCGGAAAACTGTGTTTGGTCTTCGACACATTTGTAGTGTTTCGTTTTCTTTTGTTTTAATTGTTTGTGATATTTTGTTTTTTAATTTAATTTATACATGAGGAGCAATGGAAATCAAATCTGGAGAGTAAACAATTTAAAAGTTGACTTTAGGGCGCTTCCACAATGTCCCAATAGTATCGCAATACAGGACATGATACATAATGTCCTTCGTCTTGGACCTAGTGAAATGTGTCAATATTTAAGGAAATCGTATATAAAATGTCAGAATAGAGAAGTGTTTGAAAGGGTGTTAAAAGAGGGTAAATATGAAGTAACATACATTGAGAACAGAATACGGCATAAATTACCCATCGAACTAGGACGTCCAGCCGAACCAAGTTTTATAAGAACGACAGCATTGAGATAACGGATTAGTTCAATTTAACGTTACAATTTAATGTACAAGTTTTTGCAAGTAATTCAATTCAGGAAAATTTTACTAAGTCCATATAGAATATACGCACTGAAACAGTGCAAAATCCTACTCTAGTTTTAAACTACAAATTTTCCAAGGGTACAACAAATTTGCTGCAAAAAGAAGGGGAAGGAATTCGTACAAGTGTGATTCCTCTATTTCAAACTGAGCCTTAGAGCACTACTGAGAGGAAACTACAGGACAGTGCATCGCCTATGGCCATAGCAGATAGTGTGTTGCAGAAGAAAGAAGGAAAAAATATGAAGTTATACTACGTAGTGCTGGTGTTTCGAGCGGTCAGCCATCGTTAGGGAGTGTAGTTCATACTGGATTAGTATATTATATTGAACAATTATTTTCTGAAGGAGAAAGTGAGCGCATTCAACTCTCAGATAATAAAGATCTACAGAGGTCGTCAACTTTTCAAAGGAGTAAGTGTCGGGTACTTGTTTAAGGTGAATGTCTTATCTTTCGAGGATTAGGACGGGGTGTGTGAGGATTGCGGCCATTTCCGAAGTACGCGCTTCAAAAGACTTAAGGTAAATGCTTCTTTGGTATACTAAAACAAGGACGAAAGCCAAAATCTTCTTGCCAAGGCGGGGAAGATAGCGGCAGTGTTCTGGCTTTCAGTACTTTGTCACGTGGTCATTTTTCATCACGACTCATAAGAACTACCATTACATCGCCTTCTGGACATTTCTATAGTGCGTCTGATAGTTTATAGTGCAATAATAATTAAATATATATACATATGGTATTATTTGCAATTCCAAGAATAAGATGTCTGCCCGAAGTTTCTTTATACTGTTATGCTTGCTTTTAGCCAGCTTAAGGATTTCAGGAAATTGATTCTCGTACAATATTACTAATCCACAAGATATTTGCAACTTCAAAATAGCGACATTTAATATATGTAAAGCATATAGTGATAAAACTTGTCAAAATCTTTCTAATTGTGTGCGAGAAAACACGATTCAAGTACTCGCTATGCAAGAGATAAGCTACATAAATCCGCATATCGACAAGCCTACATAAAAAAATGTAATGTGGCGGACAAAGTAGCTTGCAGATTTGCGGTCAGAAACGACATTGATTATTAAGTAGTGTTTAAAATCCCAGATGGTTGGATTTTCAGTATTAAAATCGATGGTTTATTTATAGTGAATGTATACATAAACAGTGGTTTTGAGGGTCAATATAGGAGTAATGAGGTGTTTTTGGACTTAGTGTGTTATTTGCAATCCATCCATGAAAATTGAAAATTTAGTTTTTGTTAGAGATTTCAACTCTATTTATGAAAGACGGGCATCTACGTCTGTTAACAGTTTTTTTAGTAACGATTTCATCCATATTATGAAAACATTTCAGCTATATATTTGAAAAATATTATACTCAAACAAAATATTCACGTTTATGACAAATCTATGAAAGAGCAAATTAGATTACGTCTTGGTTAGCCAGGACATGTTACCGAGGTAATGTACTAACACATGAGTTGTGGTTAGAGACTGATAAATATTATCGTACGCCTCATTCGCTGTTTCGTGTTTAAAAAAAAACATTTTTGAAATGCTTATAAATCATTCATTTTCAAACACTATGAAGCTAAAAGGAAAATGTTAAAATTTTATCAAGATTTATTACAGGCATATAATGATAGGACCATGAACGATGTAGATTATCTACCTTAAGGGAGGAAAACACAAGGTGATATTAAGATGTTGTTAGGAGATTGTGTCATGGGTATTACTAAGATAAATCAATTAACACAATGTGGTATATCAGAGACTCTTAACCTTGCTTATATTACAATATATCGTAAACTAAAAGAAAACAACAACATTATGGTTTTCCGTAATGAAAATTATCAAATTTTTGAAGGTCAAGACATTTCTCAAAGTAGACGGAATCAATAGCTTTCCTTTGCCAAAATAGACATAAAGGGGATGTGGATGTATTATCGGAATTCGATTTACATTTTATACCAACTCATTCTGAGGAAGATGGGGACTTTTGTAAGCATCTTTCTGGAAAGATGAAATTAAAATTGCCATAAATCAGGTGCATTCTACATCTATTAGGGTGAGGACAGGATTAATAATTTATGGATGAAACAAACAGGAAAAAAGTTGCTGCTAATTTAATGTCTGTTTTCAGCGCATTTTGACTTGCCGCCCCAGGGAGATACAGATTTTTCACTTCTATTGGTATTTTGATAAAAAATAAAAACATATCATCAGTAGATAACTCCCGCCCTATACATTTGCAAAATTGTGATATAAAAACTTTTTAAAGAAAGGTTAATAAGTGATGAACTATCACTCCAAAATTACTGCATCCTTGTCAGAGTTGTCATAAAGTGACCATTCCTATAAAAGTTCAATTAATGAATTTACGTGATGTTTTATTTACACGCTCAAGGAGGGGCACTTTATTTAAATATTTTCATTAATCTTTCTCTATCCCTATCTTCCTTTTCGTGACTTTGCCTCTTCTTCTTCTTTGTCATTCTCTCTTACTTATTTCTTCTCCCACACACATTCTCTGTCCTTATTAATCTCTGCAGATTATTATAAATATTAGCTTATTCGTAACCTGAGGAAAATGAGTGAGGATGGACATGCGTCCCAGACCCTTACGATTGCTAAGCCAACGCTGTATCAACTGAGCTACGGTCACTCCATTAATTAGGCCATATTGGGATGGTAACCATTTCTTTTCTGATCAGTGATAGGATGTGT
>JAGDQP010007018.1:23806-53288 GCA_022664845.1 Lepisma saccharinum
GTGTGTGTGTGTGTGTGTAAATAATAAAATAATGAGACTGGCAACACTGCACATGAACCGGTAAAGCTGGTTACGTATTTGGAGGGAAGGTAGATGAACATGTGGAACTTGGACCTCGTCAGCGTCAGGTCGGTTGTTGTAGCGATTGTTTAAGTGAAGTACGTTTTGGTTGTGCGTTCTGACAGTGAGTGACACGAATATTGAGCAACGGTATGCGTTCAGGTTCCACTTCAGATTTGGGCAAAGTGCAACCGAAACTTTTGCAAAACTTCGCCACGCCTACGGAGACAGTGTTTTGTCAAGGGCCCAGGTCTTTCATTGGTTTAAGGCATTTGCAGAAGGAAGGGAGTCAATTGAAGAACCTCGCAGAGAAAGCCTTCGGCTGCAAAAACTGATGCAAATGTCGACAGAATCCGGGAGCTTGTGCGTTCCGATTATCGGTTGACAGTCAGAATGATCGAAGCGGAGTTGAATTTCTGTGACACCATCGTTCATAAGATTTTGACCAATGAATTTGGGATGCAAAAACTTTGCTCCAAACTGGTTCCGAGAAACCTCACGCAGGAGCAAAAGGACATGCGGAAGGACAAATGCGTTATTCTTTTTTCGTATTCAATTGCCAATGATCATCATTACCTGGAACGTGTAATTACGGATGACGAGATTTGGGTGTTCCAATACGACAAGGAAACCAAGGTCCAGAGCATGGAATGGTACGCTCCAAGCTCTCCAAGGCCCAAAAAGCAAGAATGAACATGTCAAATATCAAATTGATGCAGATTTGTTTCTTTAATAGCAAGCAAATTGTTCACAAGGAGTTCGTGCCTCAAGGTCAGGAGGTTAATCGACACTTTTACCGAGAGTTTCTGGAAAGACGGAAAAAGGTTCATGCGTGTGCGATCAAACATCAAAATGAACTTGGTGTTTATCACGACAGTGTCCCTTTTCACACAGCAATTTCAGTAAACACTTTTTTTGGACAGTAAGGACATTCCTGTGGCCTTAGCCTCATTATTCGCCCGAATAGCGTCCTTGTGACTTTTCCTATTAAGATTGAAACCACACCTAAAGGGACGTCGGTTTGGGGACGTGGATAACATTCAAAGGGCTGTTACCAACCAGCTGAAGGCTATTCCAGCACAGTATCCGCGTTCCTGCATTGTTTTGAGGAACGGAAGAACTGTCTCCAGCGCTGTGTGGCTTTCCAAGACAATTACTTTGGAGTAGATAATGTTGGCTTGTAATGTTCTTGGAATAAAACTGCTAAAATAGTTAGTCTAATTACTTTATTTATACACCTAATATATATATAAGTCAAGCAGTTCTGGTCTGGTCAGTGCTTAGACGGTTGACCATTGCAGTACTCCAGATGCTCTTGCCTGTGCGGTGTCCACCCAGCGTCGTGAGGCCAATTGGGGGCCTACCTGAATGAAGAGGTAGCGATCACAGTAGAGCTTCGGCTCTCCTCTCCCAACAGGTCTGGTCAGCGTGGGAGCAGTAGACCACCTCCTCCCTCCGGGAGAGGCCTCATCCAGTAGTGGATTGAATATGGCTGTGTATCATATATATTTATATATATAAAATTATATAACAGGAAAGTTGTTGTAATTTCCCACTCAAATCTTGGAAAGTTACCTTGTGAAATAAAAGGAACATTTTTCGAAAGCAAAGAGTTAAGGCGAGACAGTGCGTTACAAACAAGCATTATCTTCTTGTTGTGAAACGATCTTTAGCTACGTGCTAGTGGCTAGTGCTGTAAACACTTTGCCTATCAGATGATACATCGTGGCTCAATGCCTGACGAGAGAAAATATTGTATTGGTTATCGTAACTTATACAGTTAGCTTAAAATTCCTGGTGTAAGTGATGAGAAAAATACTTTGGCTTTTTCTTATTCCTTCAATATTGTTTATTCGTTACCCATTAAGCTAATATTGCAGCTTTATACGAACCTAGTTTGCATCGAGTTGAAAGCATAACAATTTTCCAATTCACCTGGCAAATGGATAAAATTGTCACAACAATTCACAGGACTGCCATTTATTTCACAATTTCTGAGAACATCCTCACATGTCCTGGAAAGAATTTAAAGAATGTTAAATGTAATTCTGTACAAGGATACAAAATCATTTTCAACCGGATATACACAACTGCATGCAAGACATTTTCCCTGTATTTGTCAGTTATTTTTATTAAAACTATTTTTATAATGTTACAACCCCTAGAAGACAGTAAGTGTGAAATTGGTTCATCTTGAAAGAATACACTGTATAACGTATTTAACTTTCTGTCTTAAGCAAGTTGATTTTACGTTTTTGGAAAACAGACTATATAAGATTTAAATTTGAACTTATTTTAAGGCCTTTAGAGTTTAGACATCTGAGGCTCAGGCCGATCATATGATATTTCCTGAAACATGAGGTAGCACGTCATTTCATTGACACGAATTCGTCGACAACAAATATTAAGAAATCAACTTATCGACAGCAAGAAACGGTAAATTTATAGACTATAAATGCAGTGACTGTAAACTTGTCGAAACCAAAATCATTGTCAGTGAAGGCATTGCGTCTAAATGCATCGATGACAACCTCATTTTTACAAAATTAATTTTGGTTATAGATATATATTTATTTATAGAAAAAACAACAATTATAAAATACTAGACAAATGTGGGTCGAACGCCCGCCCTATTTTCGTTCAACATCCCAGTATCTAAAAATTACGGGTGAGCATTGATCAGAGATCTGCCCGAACTGGGTAAGCTTGCTGTGTCTACTTTGCCTGGACTTGACTCTTCTAACGTCGGCGTAGTCCAAGAATAGGCTATTAGAAAATTTTGGGCTGCGGTTGGAGTTAATATCAAGCTCAGGTACAAAAATATTTTAGGGCACATCTAAGGTCAGGACTACATTTCACTTTCGGGCCGGGGAGTAAATTAAAGTATAGTTATCAATCTACCTGACCCACAACACTGCAAATGGGTTGTTAATAATGATGTATCCTAAGCTACAATATCGTACCTTAGTGGTACCAAACTCATATCTGTTTAAAGGCGACCAACGTATCCACTTATTACACTGTATAGGTCAAAAAGCAAGTTTGTCTGTTATCATATGAAGTTTAATTCGTCGTAATCCTAATTAGTGTAACAATATCAAAGAAATTGCGTTTTACTTGGGTATAACACTTTACTTATTATTCAGGATACGAGTATGCCAGAGAAAAACTGTAAGTGTGCTTTTATAGTGGAACAGTGAGCAGAGCGGCATGTTAAGTTAGAAAATCAATGTAATTAAATGACATCTTTATAGTAGAGCTTTGAGCAGAGCGGCGAGCAAAGCGTTGAGAATAAGGTCGAGTTAAGAAAGAAATTAATTTGGTTCACATAGCGCTAACCATAGGGCAAGTCCGTTAGATATCAGTTGGGCTCGTTCTGTTTTTTCTATCTGAATAAATAATTTACAAATGTGTTGTAAATTAACCTTTAATAATGGAGCTTTAAACGTTTGGTGTTAAATATATTGCGCATACAGTAATATAATTATATAAATACATCGGTTTAATTAAATAATGAAACAATAAGCGTTAAATTATGAGAGTATATTATATCGTCACCTTTGAACTAGAAAGTACTATGCCCACTTTTGCTAGTTTTAAGAAAAAGCAGTTTTAAAGTTTGAAGTTCCATTTAAAACCAGTATAAAATCATTTCATTTTCAACATTCTACAGCCACTTGAAGGGCGTTTTGTGAGATGTTATTTTAGGGGTTTAGTACCCCTCAGTACAAGGTCTTTGACTGCAGTGGTAGCTCCATTTTGCCAAAAAGTGGACACAGTACCTTCTGGTTCCAAGGTGACGTTATATAAAAGAGTGAAATGAATATTTGTATCTTCATAATATTAACGATAACCATTGCTTGAGTAAGTTCTTGTCGAAAATGTGTCCTGAATATTATTACTCTGAAAATTATATATTATTGCATAAATTTTTCATTATACCATAATACTTCAGACTACAATTTATTTGTTTTTACTATAAAGTTTTTCCAATAAACCGACCGACCGTAGCTCATTTGGTAGAGCGCTCATTTCATATTCGAGAGTCCCTGCGTTCAATCATAACAATAGAACATCGTGACTAAAGTCTTATCAGAAGTTTTCAGAAGGAAAATGTCACACAAGGATAATGCCTGTATGGAAGATTAAAATTAGGCCCTGGACGCCTACCTTCCAACACCTCTCCCCCCCTCGCTATCCCTGCCCAACCTTAGATATCTAAAGGATATAAAATAAATTCAAAGTAACAAAGTATGCTTACAGTAACCAAATAACGCGATTTTTCATAGTTAATTTTGGGACAGCAATACTATGGGTTGCAAATACAAGTATTGTTAATCGTGTATTGTCATTATGACAATACATATGATTAGGTGTATTGTCATAATTACAATACTGTTAACAACATTGTATGGTCAAATTCTTGTTTCTAGTTAAATTAACAATATATTTTGTAGGATTATAGTTAATAAAACAACACTGCATAGTTGAATCAACTATGGGGAAATCATGATTGACTATACTATATTGTTGCACAACATCTACTTAGAAATTGACGATATTTTGTTTTTGTTGTGGCTATATGTTTTCCTAAATGACCTCTGGACTGAGTGGAATGTATTTCTTGTTGGCGAATTTTGGTTTCACTATTAGTATAGGACTATTAGTTTCACCATTAGTATATACATTATACACGTTGGGAGTATAAATTTGAGCATTTCATTATGACTGAAACCTCTTGCATTACAATCGAGGAAAATACCATACGAATAAATCATTATAAGTAATCGTTGATTACAAATTCAGATTCCAGAATTATCAATATTGGTGTCGTCTGGCATTTAGAAATGGTAGCTATCGCAGGGCCATCTTATAATTACATGAGCACAACATTACTACACATTGCGAAAGTACTTCAAATTACCTAAAATTGCACAATACATTTATTCTTCGTAATCATAACAGGAATACTCATGTCATAATCTAGTATGAGGCCAAAAAAAATCTTGGTCATCCTTAGCTACATTTTTCTAATTTCTCTCGATTCGAGGGAAAGGTATTTGTACAATATTTTCCTAGCATGTACGGTGTACGATCCAACCTTCATTATAGTACAGAAATGAACGGTAATTTTAAATGCTTAACTTCTTGATTAAGATGAATATTCTGACAGAAAAAAGTAAGGATTATCATGATGCAGAATCGGTGGAATAAAGTAAGTGGGAGGAAACGGAAGAACCTTGAGAAAACCTACTCACACGGTGTATGTTTGCCAAAGCTCACATTGCATTGGCTGGGATCCAACTGCCAATTGATAAAATATAAAGGTGAATGGAGAGTTCACTTTATTAATTGATACGTCTTCAGTATTAGATTCACCAGGATTTTGAAACTGCCGAACGCAGAAAGTTTTTAGGTGGTACGCCATAAAGCTTATAAAAATATTAAATTTAAGACATATAATATCGTCTCTCAAATCTATAGTCAGTATAAGTACTCTTTTCATGAGAGTCATTACTGTGGTAAATACAAAATATTATTTTCATTTGAGGGGAGAACTTAGCTATTTAACTGAAATAAATCTTTTTTTTTGTTCATATATTTTAATTTTACTTTCTTATATGTTTGTTTGATTGTATTATTCAAGGTAATATCCTAGCATTTGTCTGACATGACCAACAAAAATCCTAGAAAATCTTATTCAGGATGGTCGGCACCGATGGTCTGTCGTGAGATATTCTGCTTACAAGAAAAGCGCACCTCTAAATGTTCTGTCTCTTCGGTACAATCACTGCTAGCAATCTCATAATGTATTTTCAAATATTAGCATTGAAAAATGCGTAAAATTACGTGATGGTACAGTCAACAATATAGTTGCTTCACGGGAGTACCTATTTTGATGGAGGCAATAGAGTTACAACGAATATATCCCCTGGGATGTTAAGCAACGGGGTATAAGAGATAAGAGCTTCATTGTTATCCTGTCCCTTTTAACACAATCATCTTGCCTTGGGGAAGGTTCAACAGTTTCTTACAGCTAATATGCATAGGAGTTGATAATGGGGTAACAGAAAACATAACAAAAACTTTTAACGGGATATAAGACAATGATATGGATATCTTGGTAAAATCAACGGCATAATAAGTACATCAAAGCTAACTTAGAAAATGTTTGGGTCATTGCTCCAAACTTCGTAAGATTTCCATGATAAACGAAATAGAGACAGTTAATATTAATTTTTTCAACTCACCCGCCCTGTGGGTGGATAGCAGTTAAAGTCTGTTGTTTGAGGATCTGTTCATAAGACATCTGTTGTTTTGTATATCATTTCCAAGATATATTTTGTCTTAATTCGCTAGTTACATTGAATGGTCTTGTTTAAGCAGATATTAAGAAAATACGGATATAAATGTATAAAGGCCAGAATTATATTTATATTATGTTCGAATTCAGTTGTACTTCTTGATAAGTGATTGTGTTCCTATCGTAATAAAATTATAAAAAATATAATATAAATTCAGTTTTTGTGGTGGAGTTTAGTTACTGCAGCTATGTATTACATTATATTGTATAAACTTATTTGAAGCAAATGTAGCTCTTACACAGAGGTTATTAAGGATCTGCACCATATGATATTGCATTTCGCATGTTGTGTGCTTGAGTTCAGTTACCTGCAATTGCATGTTCTCGTTGCATAATTTAACGTACGACGAACTAACTTCAGCATGTTGTCTGCCCCGCAGGATGTGTGTCATGGAACGAAACAAATTAAAATCAGATGGCGCAAGGTCGGGACTGTAGGGGTGTTTGGTAAAATGTCCACGCCATCCATGTCCGCAATGTGCTGGCGGACTCTTCTTGACCTGTGGCATGGATCGTTGTCAAATTCGAGGAGCAGTCGCTTTCGGTTCACCAGTGCCGGATAACAACGGCGCACAATGTCGTATACCTGTTGCAGCTGCTCAGCATACAATGTCCCATCTACGGAACGACCATGTGGAACGAGATCCCAGTGCACCGGACCTTCGAAATTCCACTACACACACAGCATTGTCTTCTCTCCAAACCGAACTCTGAACCACTGGCTGCGCCTCGGATACCTGTTTGAAGCCATTGTTTCCCGGTGTCAGAATAACGAAGAAAGATCCATTTTTCATAATTCGTCATGATCCGCCGCAAAAACCTGTCTTCAGTTGGGTTTCGAAGCAGTTTTTCACACAATGTCACACGTTGTTGAGCTTGAGCGGGAGTCAAATTATAGGGAACCATTCTCGGTTGCCTGGAGCGAAACCCAAGTTGATGCAGATGACGAACGACACTGGTTTGTGATGTCTGGGCCTCATCTGTCAGCTGACTGGTACTGGTTCCTGGGTTTCCTTAAACAGCGTTAGGAAGGCATCGATATCCGTCGTCACAGGGCGTCCAATCTTGGGCTTGTCATCGAGACTGGTATCAGCAGACCGAAAACGTTGAAACCATTTTCTAGCTGTGGACGGGTGGTCAGTACCTTCACCTTCTACGGCAAAAATTTCCTTGGCTGCTGCTGCTGCATTCAACCCGTTTTTCCAGTAATAGCGCAGAAGCACACGACACACAAGTTTCTCCTCAGCCATTGTCCTGCCACCTGCGTATTCAACACGTAGTTCATCCCACACACCGTCAGCGCTGTGATCAGAGAGACACGTGACACGCTTTCTGCCACCACCAACTTCACCTGTTCTACACGTTGCACATGGTTTTCCGGGATCGAGTTGGCTCGGCCACCCAACGCTACGAACATATGACTCACCCTGGTAAAACATACGAAACGTGTGTGAAATGTCTTTCGACCGATGTTTTCAGAATAGTTGGTGTTTTTTGCAATTAAAGTACCACTTCGTAGTGTCATATTTAGCTATAAAAGAGACACTGTAGCATACAATTTAATAATATTGTATCGTTGAAAAGAAGGTATTGCAGAATGTATAGGGTAAAAAGTGACAAATGTAAATACATCGACTCGTAAGCAAAAAAGTTTGTGTTTGTTAATGGGGAGGGACGTTGTTTACTCGGACCCTGTAGTGTTTGTACACAAATATGGGATTTATTAAAAATATACATTACATTTAGACAACCACAACAAAAGGCAAACAAGTTATCAATGCCAGAAAAATATAAGTTACTTTCGGATGGCGTGTGAGACGTTTTCCATATGCATTTCGTTGGTTTTTTTTAAAATTTGAATGTGTTAAGACATGCAAATACTGCTTTTTGACCCTGTTTTAAGTAGAATTCACCCTAATATCAAATATTTGTTGCTTTGAATGTTTAAAATAAACGAAAGCGAAACATACGAAACGTGTGTGAGACGTCTTCCGAGCCATGTTTTGATAACAGTTGGTGCTTTTTGGCATCAAAGGACCACTTCGGAGGGTCATATTTAGCTATGAAAGAGACAAAGAGACATGAAAGAGCATGTAATTCAGGTAGAAAATAGTTTTTCAAATGTAATGTATCGTAGAAAAAGGATCAATTGGAGATTTTACGAGGTAAAAAAGTGGCAAATGTGAATACGCCCCCTCGTAAGAAGAAATTGGCGTTTGTTTTTGGTAGGGAGAAGAAAGACATTGTTTAAGGAAAAACACCAAATACGGCCTAATTAAGAGCCCCTATTTGGTGAAAGAGAGATTAGAATATAAATTTTGAGGTGTCATTGAATTTCGAAAATAGTCGAATAATGGAGAGAGATTCCACCCCATAGTGAAGAGAGTTTGCTGAGATTTTCTCTAGAAGGAACTTGCACAACTGTATATTAAATGGGAGAATTAAGGTTAATTGATTAAATATGTCTGTATTTCACGCTTTGCGACCGCATGGAATCAATATTTACATACTTGTAGCATGTATTTCAAGGAGAAAAGGACGAATTTACATACTCCCGACATTGAGGTCGAAAGCTGATATTTGAAATACCTTCAGCATAATTTTAAGTAAAATTGAGCCTCTGAAATATAATTCTGTATACAAGTTTCGGTAGAAAGACAAACAGTGTTTCAAGTACTTTGAATAAAACGAAACCTAGAAAGGACTAATTCTACCATTAAAAGGTCATTTTAAAAGCAAACTGAAAAAAATGTGGTCTATAGGAACGTTTGTTATCTTGATTGAACTGTTTTGCACCCCATAATTTCATTTATAAATAAATGAATTAATAAATTAGTACATGTATTTTTTCAATTCGGAACTAAAACGCTTTTAAACTAGCTGCAACTCACTTTTATATTCACTTCCTTATGATTTCATTGTTAGAATACTCTGCAACTACACGGGAAACTCTTTGCCGTCTAATGCAATTACCTAGTTTTTATAGACATACTTACGTATTTCCAGAACCAACTTGGTCCCTAGTATGGATAGGATACGGACTGTTCAAGGAGCAAAGTCTTCAGAGATGAATTGCAAAAGGCATATGTAAGACAGCTATGACATGTTGAGGTCCATAAAATGTATGCCCCTCTCACAAGACCACAGACACTGTCACTCTAGGTAGCAATTGGTTGACGAAGCCAATAATTGCAGAAAGAATTGAATTGTGGCTTAGATTGCTGCAGGAAACAATGGCTATCTGTGAGTGTACTATTGCAATGATAACCGCCGAGTGTGGGCTGGCATGATCACCTTGTTTTAGTATAATTGGTGATGCTTTTACGATACTCCCTTTGACTGTAACAGTTCTAATATAAAAGCGAGTTGCAGCTAGTTTAAATCATTTTAGTCATGAATAGAAAGAAAGACATGTACTAATTTATTAATCCATGCCATATAAGTGAAATTATGGGGTGCAAAACAGTTCAATCGAGATAACAAGCGTTCCTATAGACCACATTTTTGTCAGTGTGCTTTTCATGTAGCCTTTTCCTGGTAGAAATAGTCCTTTATAGGTTCCGTTTTATTCAAAGTACTTGAAACACTGTTTGTCTTTCTACCGAAACTTGTATACAGAATTACATTTCAGAGGCTAAATTTTACTTAAAATTATGCTGAAGGTATTTCAAATATCAGCTTTCGACCTCCATGTAGGGAGTATGTAAAGTCGTCCTTTTCTCCTTGAAATGCATGCTACAAGTACTTAAATATTGACTCCATTTGGTCGCAAAGCGTTAAACAGAGATATATTTAATCAATTAACCTTAAATGCCCCATTTAAGATACAGTTGTGAAATTTCCTTCCCGAGAAAATCTCAGCAAACTCTCTCCAATATGGCATTATTCGACTATTTTCGAATTTCAATGACTCCTAAAAAATCATGTTCTAATGTCTGTTTCACCAAATACGGGCGTAAAAGCCTAGTTGCTGTTCCATTTTTATTTTCATTTCCCTTTTTATTTCTTTGATATGTTCTGTTTACTTTCGTGCTCTCCTTAGATTATTCTCTTTGTTTGGTTTTCGCGTATTTCGTTTTATTTTTGATTTTTAGTCGTTATCTACTCAGGTTTTCGTTAGTAACGCAGCATTGACTTGGATTTAGTGTTTCATTTCGATTGGATCCTAGTCAATGCTCGGCTTCGTGTTTCTTGGTGATTAGTGTGAATCAGCCTTCTTCTCCGTTTGATGGGAGAACTGCTCTCCCCACCATGTTAGTTTCAGTTCCAATTTTACCAACTAGAAGGATGGATGTCTGGGCTTTCCGTCATTTGCATTTCCAGAGCCCTATATACAATTGGTAACTATAAATGCCAAACTTAGTATATCAAAGAATATTCCGATAATCTTCGACTGATTTCGTCCATTCCGGTGAAATATATTAATTGTTGTGAGAAGAACAATAACCGATATGTGTTATGAAAACATTTCGTCGACAACGTTACTACGAAATTTTCACCTCAATAAAAATTATCATTTTATATTTTGAGATTATTTGTCGAGATGTATAATAGGTTCTAAATTTCAGTATGGGGTCGCTATTGACCTAATTCTTACATTTCAATTATCGGATCGTTAGATTGCAATAATCAAATGCCAAATTTTTAGTCTCCAATTTCCGAATATATTTAAAATTCACGGTTAGCAATGTTAACAGCTACCGTATATTACCGTTATTAGTCAAATTAGCGACATGTCTGTTCAACCATTTTTGCGTAGTGTTTATGATAAATTTTGACATTAATTGTAAAATTTGATACTTCGACATGCTTAGTTAATCTTGGTTTGAACTCCAGCCACCATTCTCCGTTAAATAGTCACATTTTATAACATTATTTTCGCATATTCAAGATTTATTCAGAGCGTCATTTGTATAATGTAGTTATCATCTGTGATGACGTCACGACTATTATAAGCCCAACTGGTTTCTTTTGTCGAGGTATCTTTTGGACAATAACTTCATTTCCGTAAGAAATTATGTAGTAAAGCCTTTTCTAAGTTGAATACCAATGTTTTCGGACTATCTAGTGAAGAGTTCAGTGAAATTTATTAATTATTATAGAAATTATAAACATTTATATCTAAAAAAGCATCTTTTTTGGCTTAATTAATTCAATGTATACAAGATAGACGATACAAATTTGTTTCTACAGCTCAATCTTAATTCTGTTCCGACTTTAATGAAATTATCAACTCCGAAAGATTATATTGTGTAAAAGCAATTGAATAAATTGAAATTTTGAAATCTTTATATATCTTCAAACAATTTTGAGTTTCTGTTCAATGAATATAGTATAGAAAACCTCTCAGTTAATTAGGTAGGACTTCAGGCATTTGTTGATTATCTAAATACAGTCTGTGATATTATTTGTGTTGGTAAGTGATTGAAATTATTTAACGTTTAGCATGATATTCATTTGAATTTACCTATGTTATCCTAGATTAAGTAAAGTTTGATAGCAATTGATACAAATTTATTTATCTGTTTCGGTTATCCAATCGTTTTGAGAGATGTATGTTTAATTAGATTTGATTTGGTTCATAAATCTGTGGGCCGGTGGTAGGATTCTTTCGTCAGCTGAGATGTGTTAACTTGGGAAAGGAACTATATATTGAATTTCTGCACATACTGCGTTGAGATATGAAGTGACTCCAGTATGTGATTTGAGTGAATAGATATTATTTGCACTTGCGTTATGACACGACGTTTAGGTTGAGTTACGACCGCCGTTCGTTGTGTTCGTCGTCTTTATTTCAGGAATTGCGATTTCAGACTACAGGTGTGGGCCCTACTAAGGTAAAGGTAAGACAAGTACTTTTGCCACCCTGTAGAATTCGAAGTAAGTAAAGATGCAGTATGAGTCGCATATGAATTGTTACGCGTATGATCAAATGAGATTATTCCCAAGTATGGATTTTCGTTTCTTTCTTAGACTATCGCTAATCTGAACCAGCTGGTACTTCAGAGTATGAACCGACGATCTATCGGCATTTCCTCCCTCGTACTAAATTACTGTTTTTAGTAGCGATCACAAGGATCTGGAATCCTCTTTCCCAGATATTCTTAAATCTGGAAGACATTTCTGCGCCGCTTGTCTGGGGTGTAGAAAATGTTTGGAGCTAGAGTTTAATTAGATGCGTTGCGTGGGTACTCTAGGCTCCTGGCAACCCTATTTATATTCCTGGATTGGTTTTGGTGTTGCAGTTTCGACTTCACCCAGTCTGGAATGTTCGATCTTGGGTTATTTCACGGGCTCTTAATTAGGGCCTATTTGGTGTTTTTACTTAAACAATGTCACTTTTCTCCCTACCAATAACAAACACCAATTTTTTTTGCTTACCAGGCAGCGTATTCACATTTGTCACTTCTTTACCCCGTAAAATCTCCAATTGATCCTTTTCTACGATATATTACAGTTGAAAGACTATTTTCTACCTGAATTACATGCTGAAATGTCTCTTTCATAGCATAATATGACCCTCCGAAGTGGTCCTTTGATGGCAAAAAACACAAACTTTTCTCAAAACATGGCTCGGAAGACGTCTCACATACGTTTAGTATGTTTTATTTAGTCATTCAAAGCAATACATATTTAATATTTGGGTGAATTCTACTTAAAACAGGGTCGAAAACAGTATTTGTATGTCTTAACCCATTCAAAATTTAAAAAAACCCACCGAAATGCAGATGGAAAACGTCTCACACACCATCCGAAGGTAACACTATTTTGTTCTGGCATTGATAACTTGTATGTTTTTTGTTGTGGTTGTCTAAATGTAATGTATATTTTTAATAAATCCCATATTTGTGTTCAAACACTACAGGGTACGAATAAACAATGTCTCTCACCATTAAGAAACAAACGTTTTTGCTTACGAGTCGACGTATTTACATTTGTCACTTTTTATACTATAAATTCTCATATTGATTCTTTTCTACTATACAATATTATTAAATTGCATGCTACAATGTTTCTTTTATAGCTAAATATGACCCTCCGAAGTGGTACTATAATTGCAAAAAACACCAAGTTTTTTCAAAACATGGGTCGAAAGACGTTTCACACACGTTTGTTATGTTTTATTCAGTCATTCAAAGCAGAAACATTTGATATTAGGGTGAATTCTACTTAAAACAGTATTTGTATGTCTTATTGAAATGCAGCTGGATAACGTCTCACACGCCATCCGAAGTAATCATTTGTTTGTTGTTTGTTGTCTGTAACAAATTATGTTTCTAATAAATTCCATATTTTGTACAAATACTACAGGGCCCAAATAATTTTGCTAGTCACTTTATGTTGCAGCCCGGGTAATAGTTACGGAATAATAGACTCATTCAAGGTGTTTTATTCACTACAGGCCTTCTCAACCACCAGTAATGATCTTGACGTCAAACGAGTTCAGGTACAGTATAGACTAAGGTGGAAGCAAACATGACCAACACTATCTGCGTGTTTCTCAATTCGAAATGTCTTATCATGGAACAAACACCAAAACCAATAACATAATTTGAGGCTTTCATAGTTCTTACGTCAAAAAAGCAAAATGTGAACCGCTATATATTGGTAGTGCAGTGCCAGTGCAAGCAATGCTACACGAATGTAATTCAATATTCGCCCGACATTATTCTCATTGGCTCAAGACTACCTGCTGTACATTCAACGCATACTCCCAGCAAACGATAGTTATTTAAACCGCAGTTTGTCGAAAGAAGAATATAGTACATCCATAACCACTGGATCATAATGGCTGGTCATTAAAGTACAATCTGAGGAACTGTGTGGAATTTCACATTTAATACGCCCTCCAACACCATGTCGGTCTGTTATTTTCTGTGTGATCTACGAAATAGCGTTGAAAGGCTGTACCGAATGTGTACTTTTCGTCACGAGTTCTGTGAGTCTTGCATACTTGTGAATGTAGAAATTATTACAATTACCCCGCTTTCCTGCAGCCTAGTGACAGCTACGAAATAATAGACAAAATCAAGGTTGTTGCGCATTTGGCACGAGACAAGGATGGAAGCTAATGCTATGTTGGGGAAAAAGCAAACATCACCGATCCCGAATACTGCCATATCATGGAAGCATAAGCAATCCCGAATAACATATAATTTGCGAGTTTCATAGTTCTGGGACCGAAATAAACAAAATTTGAGCCGCCATATTTTGAAAAGGGTTGGTGGTAGAGAAAACAAAATTCACATTCGGCATCACCGACCCAAATAATGTAATCTGCACGTCTCTCGTTTCTTCTTCTAAAATGTTAAAATTCGATAAATTCAAACCGTCATATCTTGGAAGCGCCAATAGGTAGAGAGAAGCAAATTTCATCTTCTGCATCACCGACGTGCATAACATATAACCTGCGAGTTTCTCAATCATGAATCTAAAAATAAAAAATTCGAACCGCTATATTTTGGAAGCTATAATAGGTAGAAATAACTTATTTTCAAATTGGGCATTACCGACCCAAATAACATATAATATGCGAGTTTCTTATTTCTGCGTCTAAAATGTCGGCATTCAAGGAAATTTGAACCTCAATTTCTTGGGAAGGATAGGTAGTAGAGAGAAGAAAATTTCACATGCTGTATCACCGACACAAATAACATATATGCTGCGAGGGTCTCATTTCCGCGTCTAAAAATCGAAAATTCGAAACGCTATAATTTGGAAAAATAAAAGGTAGAAAAAAGTTATTTCAGAATCGGAATTACCATGGAAAAACAACATAATTTGAGGTTTTCATAGTTCTGGCGCCAAAAGACCAAAATTCCAAAAATTTGAATCATCAAAACTCGTAAACGGCAACAGGTAGAAACATACTGTTTTCATATTTAACATTCCCGTGACTAAAATAAAATGCATTTATAAGTTTCATAACTAGGACAACGTGGTCGAAGTTAGCAAAGTGACTTCAGATTTGACATTAGCACACCATAATACATATCACTGTGAAAAGAGAAACTCAATATGTCTCTCCGTTTACGTTGTATACACGGTTAAATATTTGACCTTTGACCTCGTGGTTAGCATATACTATTCGATGCCCATATATAAAATGTGAAAACAGAGTCTCAATATGTTTAGCCGTTTAAGAGATATACACACTTAAATATTTGACCTTTGTCTTGGGCCCAGTTAGTGACCGTTGGTTGTGGATATCGCCTTCTATTGACCATCGGTTTTAGGGTAAAGAAACTGAACCGTAGCTAGCCTAGAGGGTATGTTATTGATGCTATGGTCTGCTGTGTAGTCTCCTATTCATGTTATTTGGGTTACGTTATCCCGCTGCTATGGGCTGTGTTGTAATCTCTGCTAGGTTAAATAGCATATATTCCTGTGTTAGTGTTGCAAAAAAGCTTCGCACCCAATCGTGCACTGTGTGGTGTATTATGTGGGCGAAAATACTGTAGACGTGTTGTAATCTCTGCTATGTTAAATAGGGTTTGTAGGCTTTTATGAAATGGTCTATGTTATTTAACAGCCACAACAATTGCGACACGGCGGCTTGAATATAAACTCGTTAGAGGGTGTCCATGCTATTTGGGTTAGCTTGTGCTGCTGTATCTGGTGTAATCTCTGGTACGTTAAATAGGGGTTGAGAAAATGGTTCGTAGGCTTTTCTGAAATTTCTTCTATGTTAAATAGGGGTTGTAAGAGAATGGATTCTTACCTAATCGTGCCCTATGTGGATGTAATCTCTGCTATGTTAAGTAGTATTTTTTAGGGTTGAAAAAGAGCTTTATAGCCTTTTATGTAATTTCTGCAATGTTAAATAGTGTTTTTTGGGGGGTGAAAAAGGGCATCGTAGCCTTTTATGAAATCTCTGCTATGTTAAATAGGGCTGAAAACACGGTGGGTAGCCTTTTATAAATTGTAACAAAAAACTGCGACACCGCGTATCGTACAGCCCTGAAAAATCGACTACTTGTTATCAGCCACATATGGAAAAATCGTGCAATTTTCCACAAAGTGTGGTCAGGTGGAGGTCATACTACTCGTTTTGGTTTGCTCAGCTTGTATTTTTATTGTATCTTAAGTTTATAAAGTAAAGCTTTGAGGTGGAAAATATCATAGTTCTTCTGTTAAGAGATCGGAGACCCGCCGAACATTGATAGTTTACAATGAGTACTGTCTTCTCATCATCACAATTAACAAGTCTCGGTGGTCTGATGATTATCGTGATCACCTCTCATGCCTGGGGTCACGAGAACAAACCCTGATGAATCCATGCTTTTAAAAGAAACATGGGTTCATTAGTTCAAATCCTGGAAAACAAATTTCTATTTTTTTTTAAATTTTATTTCATTTTTTTTTTAAATAATATTTTTTTTAAATAACGTCGGTTCCTCGGCGGAATCTTTCAAAACCTATCATCGACCCTACCTTCGCCGACCAAATGGACATGGTTAACAGGATAATTAAGAACGTGTCATTGATCTGAATTATCCAGTTTTCAAGTTATCATTGTTAGAAAGAAACTCTATACCATTTTAAGCATGATTTGAGTAGAATAATAATCTTTGGAGTATCGCTATCTTGCTAGACTTTTAAACTGAGTATCTCGGTTCTCAAGTAGCTAGTGTCTTCTTTTGCATAAAATAATGGTTGCAAACAGAGATTCATCTTCAGTTGGAGGTGTCAATGGCGAGAATCAGAGTAAACAGTGTGTGTATTCGTTATCATAAATATATGTATTTTTCATATTTTCATTGGTCTTTCTCTCTCCCTCTGTTTCTTGATGCTTTCTTATCATGTGTTTGGTTATTTCTCATCCTTTTCCCTCTCTATTAATCTTTATCTTTTTCTCTTACTGATTGCTTGTTTTTCTTACATACACTCTCTCTTTTTATGCATGTTCATGTTAAAGAGCTAAAAACGAGCGACATTTGATGACCTGGTGATAAGGCCTGACCGAAAGATCAGAAAACCGGTCCAAAATTTGACCTTAATCACCTGATAACCCGATTTACTCAGTCCGGACAATCTATTGAAGTGAGTACTTTGGCGTCGTTCTTTTCGGGCTCTGGGGTAACATCTCCGGTCCTGCTCACATCTGTAAGAAACAATGTTCAAACACAAGAGAATAATTAAAATCTCTTCCTTCTACTTCGGGTTATCGGGTTTCAATCAAATCAACGGATCAAAACGGGTTCGAAACCTAGACTCGATGGCAGCCCATAAGCTGATCCGAATCACCCGACTGACCCGTTTCAGCTCTGATATGTTAATTCTATCTGCGCTAATTGTTATAATCACTAGTTCATTTGTGTTGTAATTATAAGAACGTTATGTTCGCAATAGGTTGAGGCAACAATAAATTCTCAAAATTGTGAATTAATTCCTGCTTGATCTTGATCTACAGATCAAATATTTTTATGGAGGCAGGGGGCTGAGCCATAGATGCCTAAAGGACGTAAGTGACATTCAAACTTCAAATGGAACCGGGGTAACTCGCTGAGAGTAGCGTTGTGTGACAGTAGCGCTGTGTGAAACGGACCATATGCTGCAATAGTAATCAAAAATCTATCGACAGGAAAACGCCGTCGATGACTTTGAAAGAAGTCGCACAGTCAGCGGCGGCCGTCGACGGTGCAACGCCGCTCTTGAGTAGTGTGAAGAGCTCAATTTACGTTAATGTTAATTACATAAGTGCGGCGTTCGCTTTCGACGACGCGGCGCGCAGTCTGAAAGCGGATTAACTCAACTATGGAACCATTTAATCTATTTTAGTGTGAACATATAAATTTATTTACTGCAAAACGTTGAAGGAATTATCCAAACTGAAAATTGTTTATAATATAGTAACTTTCACTACACAACAAATAGATAACCAGATAAAATTGTACTGAAAGCCCGCTGTGGATTACTGTAAGTTTTTTTTTTTATATTTACCTTCAAAACTTCCAAATTACTAAATATTATTTAGTTATGTTTGAGTAAAACCAAATTAAGAAAAAATAGCATAGGTAATAAAATTGGTCCATAGCTTTTGGACGAAAATAAGGCCTCGTATTATCACGTATATTAAAGTATATTAAAAGTGTACAAAATATTGTTAGATACAAGCTTGGTAGATGATAAAACTTACAAGTTTTTGATATCCGCATTCGTCACACATCTTATCATCGTAAAATCTATGGTTTCATTCCATGAAGGATGTTCGCTCTGAATTTCATAGACAGCAGCTCCGTAATAATACTTGTCCCAAAGTACACATACTGCTATTATACAAAATGCTAAAAATGCACACCAAACGATGAACCAGATCACACTGAAAATAAACGTATTTACAAACTACTGACAACTTTCTATTTCAGTATATTATTTAAATATTCTATGAAATAAGTACTATGCTGAAGACAGAATGGATTATTTTCTGTGGAAGATTCTTCGGGGGAAAACGATCGAAAAATGTAAATATGCCTGTAATACTTGAACAAATGTTACATACATAAAATAAGATAACTTTGAATAGTTTTAGTACATTTTAAATATGCATTTTGACAAACGTGATTTTACAAGTTTGATTCCACTCATAATGAGTTCTGGTTTCTTAGGAAAGAAGTGGAAATGCCGACGAAAACAAGGAAAACTTAAATTATTTTGGTATAAATTATTGCTTTGAGCATTTGACGCGTGAAGCCATATTTTATTACGTCGATGCAAAAGTAAGTAAGCCTTGTTTTATCAGATTATAATGGTGCAATCTTTATTTGCTTATATAAGAAAGTATAGTGCATTCAAGTTACTCATATAATGATCTTTCATGTGGCATTGGCAAGTAAGTTTTACGAGAAAATGTTATATCTTCACTATAGTCTAGAATACTAGAAATCATTAAAGGGCCTTCAGAGAAATATCCACCAATAGTACCGTTAATTAAAATAGTAAAAAACTATTACTTACAGAACTAAACATTTCAACAATAATCAATCTCTGTGTATCATAATTTTTTCTACTCTTGTAAGACTAATTAGCAATAGTTTTGTTTGCTTATTGAAACTTAACTCAAAACGGAATTACAAACTCATAAAATAATATTGTTTGTTGGCTTATTTTTATGGGCATGTTCACGCTATTTAATTACACTGAAAATCTCCTGGCGCAAAAAGCGCACAAAATTTTACCAAAAATGAACTTTATATGAACACGTGTACATTTTATGTGAACCTGCTGAAAAAAATGTAATTTCTTTGTGTGCTCAATGCATCTTTTTATTGGGTTCTTATAAATGGTGCACATTTTGCACACATTAAGTTCATACTTACAGTAGTTTGTTATCTAGGGTTCGTTTTCAGATCACTTTTAGTGCATTTGTCATTAGTAAGTGTACTTTTTGGGTATGATTTACGCATTAGCAAACCACAAGTTAATGTGTTGTTCACTAAAAAACGTGGTGCAGTTCATATTAATTTCACGAAAAGTTCATATATTTGTGCACTAAGAACGTGGCAAAAACTAGAACATATTGTGAACTTTTTTCGGGACGTATTATGTACTTTGATTTTCAGTATAGTGTTATCTTGTACCGTTACTTACAAAACTAAATGGAGGTTCGAATTATAAGAACTAGTAGCTTTTCCCTCCAGGAGAATTGTTGCACTGTAAGCCTCATAGTTAGACAACCATGACAGTACAAATATGCTCCAAAACATGGTATGCCAGGATATTTCTCCATTTGGAGCAAACTACATTCACTCGTTTCATATTCGCGAATGTCGTTTTAAAATCACAGAGTTCCATAAACGAATGTATAATTTCTGTTATTATTGTCCAAATGGCGTGAAAGTTTGACAGGAATATCTCAAAGACATACAGTTTCTTCTCACAATTTCAGAAAAGGTATTCGACTGCCAGGTTTACAGGATTACAGGGCTTCTTAATTTCAGGAAAAATTAAAAAAAAATATCGCATCGCTTGTTGTTGAAACATTAATTAATTTGACGATATTGGCAATTCATGACAGTAATAAAATTTTAATTATTACGTGAGAGTATAATAGAGAATCAGTGAGAAAAAATTCAACTTTGTTCCGAAACTCCTTTTATTTTAAAAATATATATTTAAAATATTTCACAATTTTGTGCATAATACTCCATAGTAGAACAACAATTAGTTTAGTGATGTTGATCAACTATAAAGGTACAAAAACATTGTTGCTGTAACATGAGGTAAGGGTAGAGATTTACTGCTAAAAGTTTCAACAAATTGTGGATATTCTACTATTCGAAAGCTAATGAAAGAAATACCTAGGTATATGTATAATTAAACATGATTTTTTTTGCTTGAATTTTGTGTAAGATCTTTAGGCAACTTCGGCTCACGCCAAGCGGACGATGATGAGAGAGTTAATCAAATTAAGAAAGTGGGAGGAAAAGGCCGATGAAACACACACAATCGGAGTTTGTCTACCACAAAGCCTATGTGGTATAAGCAGGGATTGAAAGAAGAACGCCAGGAATCAGAGATAGAGCTCTATCATGGAAGGGTATCGGAGATAAAGTTTCTACCGAAAACCCGCTGTTTTTATTATATTATTCCATATTAAATCTTTTCTCTTTCCAATGATCATCATATATCTACCTGATGTTCGTTTTTAGATATTCACGGTATTATGTTGCAAGGTGAACACCATTTCAGAAACTATTTTTTTTTCGCAATCATAAAGCAATATCTCTAAAACTATTGCCTCTACCACAATTTTGTTATCAAATTTGGATTCTCTGATGAATTTTACATAAGAAATATCTAACATTGTATTTTACAATCCATAAAGCTTTACTTTAAAAAAATAAAATTCAAATGGGTGTATCTCCGTAAAGTGGCGGTCGCGACAACATTTAAAGACAAAACATACCAACTTTGAAGCGCTGTGCCCTGATAAACGCGGTCTAGAAACCTATAGGTTGGAATTGATACTAAGAACCCTTCCAAGAATCAATGTAAGGAATTTCATCAAAATTGGAAAGTATATGTGACATTTCACCTTGTTGATTTGGCATGGAGTGACCCATCAGTACACAACACAAAATCATGTTTAATTATACATATACCTAGGTATTTCCTCCATTAGCTTTCGAATAGTAGAATATCCACAATTTATTGAAACTTTTAGTAGTAAATCTCTACCTTAACCTCATGTCATAGCAACAATGTTTTTGTACTTTTATTGTTGATCAACATCACTAAACTAATTGTTGTTCTACTATGAAGTATTATGCACAAAATTGTGAAATATTTTAAATATATATTTTTAAAATAAATGGAGTTTCGGAACAAAGTTGAAATGTTTCTCACTGATTCTCTATTATACTCTCACGTAATAATTAAAATTTATTACTGTCGTGAATTGCCAACATCGTCAAATTAATGAATGTTTCATTAACGATACGATATTTTTAATTTTTCCTGTCTTTAGTACCTGTAATCAAACTTGGCAGTCGAATAATGTTTCTGAAATTGTGAGAAGAAACTGTATGTCTTTGAGATATCCTGCAAAATGTCACGTTATTTGGATTATAATAACATAAATTATACATTTGTTTACTGAACTCTGTGATTTACTGAACATTCGCGAATATGAGATATCATGATTTTCGACCTTTCTTTGACATCCTATATCTCTGGAAGGAAAGGAGTAGAAAACTAATATTTTGCGTTTCTGCCTAAATTGAACCATAGTACCTGAGGAAAAAATATTATTCAAATCTCATATGGTCGACCGGGAGGCATTAGGCGATCTGTGCTGGAATGCCCCAAAGTCGAACTGATAAAACGTCGATAGAAGTTGACAAATGGTCGAAACTCAGAAACAGTGAAAGCCTTTAACTGTCGCAGTGTGCAAGCAAAAGCGGTAAATTAAATCCAAGCCGAAACACATGTTTTATTAATTTCTCTCCTATAGAAGAATTAATTTATTATCTCCTATTTTAATTTGTTGGATAAAAGTCAATCAATCACCTTTTTGAAAAAAATATTTAGGATCAAGGACAATGTTTGTGTGCTAGAGGTAGTTGTTTAATAAGAGTATATTTATTTTAGTTTATTCTAAGATGTCTTCGTAATAATTTTCTTTACGAAAGATCCTTCGAAAATAATGAATTATATTTTACAGTATTCTACGAAAACTGTGTTATCCTTATTATTAGTTTTGAATTTAGACATAATGAAGTAAAAAGATTGAATATAATTAAACATTATACGCCTATCCTGATTCAGTATGAGCCAGAACGCATGAAAAATATCTTTAAAAAGCGGGAATATTTTCGTTGTCGATGATCAAGAGCAAAGTTCGTATTTTTACAGGATTTTTTCCAACGAATTTAATATATATGAAATAGAATTTGTTTTTAAATTTAAAAAAAAATCATGTGCTCCTTCTAGACGGATGATCCTTGGTTTGTTCACTGATTGCTGTTCATAAGATATTTCAACTGATTTCCCATTATTACACAAGGAAGATTTTGTAATGTTGCCTTAGATAAGATATGGAACTATTCCTTCCATACCTAAATCTACTTCCTGTGTCTTAAAACTATTCAATTTAAACTTTAATACTTTGTTCGTCTTGCTATAGTCACCCGATAAATAATTCTAAATTTCGTTAAATATATTTCGTTGTAATCGTCGAATGAAAGGAATAAATTCAGAAGAAATAAGGAAATAAAGATTATTGTTCTATGCAAAATAAAAGGAAGACCACTCTTTCTTTTAATTTGGGCGTCCATCCAACTGAACTAGTTCAGTTTGTTTACTCGAGCACTTGCAAAAAATATTATTTTTAATATATGTATTCCTTATGTAAGAATATAAAACTCATGTTGTTTTATATGTATCCCAACCGATTAATTAATGACAGTCATTTTTGCATTGCGGCGAATGTCAAAACTTGTGTTTACAGACATTCACAGAATGTAATGTCTGCGGACTGGTATATTCAAACAAACATAATATATTCAAACAAAAACCGTGTTTTCTTTTAAAGTCTGCTCGATAATTTAGTCTTTTGTATGGAAACGTAAAACGTAACCGAACTGTTCAAAATGTTATCCAAATATGATTGACGAAATTGAAACGATTCCGGTTTTCTGGATACTTTTTCACACGGAAAGTATTGAATGTAAAAGTTGATTAATCGTACAGGATTACATATCAAAGCATATTGAAGTTATACAACATATGAAAGCTGATATATACGACCTTCATATTATACGAATTTCTAAAAATCCAAATGCTCAATTGTGGGTGAATAATGCACGTGCTTGCTTTGGTTTATATATTGGAAAGATTCGTTCACTTTCTACAAATCTATAACTTTCTCCGAAATCAAGTATCAAAGTTCAAATTTCTACCGTACTTTCTCCTGACACATAATGCGTGTACAAATAGATTTTTATCTGGCCTTCCACCAGAAATAAGGATCAATTTTCAAACCAAAGCACGCATCTAAATTATTTCCCCAGCTTGCAAATGTACAATTCCTTTAAACTCAAGTATAAAAGTTAAAACTTCTATCATAGTTTCTATTGACATAAATACATAACTTGGGAAAATATAGATTTTACGAGTATATCTTGTCACACTAGAAATATTGAGCCTTCAATATACATAAAACAAAATTTTCGATTTTCAGTAATTCATATATTATTAAAGAAGCACATATCAGCCTTAATATTTTCTATAGCTTCAACATGCTTTGATATGTTATAGTGTACTTTGACAGTCAATCACTTCCGTGCGAAAAAAGATCCTGAAAACTGGAAATGTTTCTATTTCGTTAAACATATTTCGATACCATTTTAACCACTTCGATTCCAGAGGACTAAACGTATTCAGCGGACTTTACACAAAAACATGGTTTTTGCCTGAACATCCTAAAGTAAACCAGTCCGCAGATATTACATTTTGCGTAAACGTCTGGAAACACTAATTTTGGCTTGGGCTACAATACAAAAGTGGCCGCCAATTGTTAATTGGGATAAAGATAAAAGAATATTAGTTTTGAACTTTTCTTATATAAGGGATATAAATATTAAACATAAAAAAAAATAAAAGGGCCGAGCAGCCAAGCAGAACTGATCATTTGGAAATAATACGCGTATTTTTATCGAAACTCACAATTGTAAAAATGTTCGTTTTAGCTAATATACTTTTCGTGTATTTTAACGTATACTGAACCAGGAAAGAATATTGTAGTTGGAAGTTAAAATGTATTTCTCAATTATTAAAAGTTAATGTTTCCTGTCCCTGGCAATTGAGTTTTAAATACCACTTTAAGCTAAAACCCTGGAACTTAAAGGGTGAAATAGTATGTTATAATTGTGCAATAGTTAGTAATTGGTTCTAAATCATCAAAATTGTAAAAGTCTCCTCAGAAAGGAAAATTCCCTCTTATAGTAATATATTTTTCATAAAACCCTTTTTATATTGAATCTAGATATAAAGCTTTTCCTATGTTAAAATATGTAAATAAATCCAATTAAACACTGAACAGCCGTAAGAAGGTCCTAAGAACAGATGCAGCGGCCGCCCACGTTGAGGGTTTTCAGATACTTTGTCAGTCAAGAGAATCAAATACTCAAATATTATATGGAAACTTAGCTCTAGCCGATTACCTTCCAATATCATTGCCACCACCATATTCTGGCTTGAGCCTGAAATACCTAAATGACACAAATAAATGCAAAATCAATTTGATTAACTGGATTTGCCATCCTTACCAATCGATCTCTAAAAATTCCATGTCTACAAATGAAGTTTGTATGTAGCATTGGTTTATGAATTAAGAATTAAATAGTGTTCCGAAAGTGTTAAATAGCATAGTTCTTCAAAATTATAAACGATAATAAACGCCGCTTCAGAACAAGAAGTTCATCTATTTTTAAATATACATTTCATACATTCCGGCTCAATTTGAATCAGGTTATAATATTTCTATTCGATGTTAAACATTTTCGCTTAACTCTGAAATTAAAAATAAATTATATTCTCCACTTATTATTTGAAACATGTTGTGTCTTATTAACATAAAGAAATAATTATCAAAGAACAGTTGAAATTTAACTACTAATACATTATATTGGAGAATTTCAAACACTTGTATTATAAGTAGGAAGAATTCAGTGGTTGACGGTTAAAGTCCTGATAACGAATTTGTCATCCGAATTTGTTCTAATGTTTAATATCTGATTTTTTTTTAAAAATATTTAACAATTTGTTGTTGATAAACACATTTATAATGTATTACGCTTTGTAAAAATAAGAATAGAATTATACTTCACTGTGGTTACAAAATATCCTTCTTTGGGATACAGTGAGCAAACTTAATGATTTTTGAACACAAACATGTTTCGTAATAAATATCCTTGACAGCTATTCTGAACAATCTATTTTGACCAGTGCGTTATGTAATTGTGCATATCTACTCAAATCAAGAATACGATACGGTCGTACCGGTACATTTACCAGGGTGAGTCATATGTTCATAGCGTTTGGTGGTCCCGCCCACTCGATGGCGGAAAACCATGCGCAACGTGTAGAACAGGTGAAAGTGATGGTGGTAGAAAGCATGTCACGTGTCTGTCTGATTACAGCGCTAACGGTGTGTGGGAGGAACTACGCGTTGAATACACAGTTGACAGGACAATTGCTGAGGAGAAACTTGTGTGTCGTGTGATTCTGCGACATTATTGGAAAAATAGGGTTGAATGCAGCAGCAGCAGTAAAGGAAATTTGTGCCGTATAAGGGGAAGCTACTGTCCACTCGTCCACAGCTAGAAAGTGGTTTCAACGTTTTCGATCTGGTGACACGAGCGTCGATGACAAGCCCAAGAGTGGACGCCTTTGACGACGGATATTGATGTCCTCCTGAACACTGTTTAAGGAAACCCAGGAACGAGTACCCGTCAGCTGGCAGATGAGGTCCAGACATCACAGCCAGTGTCGTTCGTCATCTGCATCAATTTGGATTTTGCTCCAGGCAACCGAGAATGGTTCCCCATGATTTGACTCCCGCTCAAGCTCAACAATGTGTGACCCTGTGTGAAGAACTGCTTCGAAACCCAACTGACGACAGGTTTTGGTGGCGGATCATCACGAATGATGAAAAATGGATCTTTCTTCGTTATCCTGACACCGGGAAACTATGGTTCGACCAGGTACCGAGGCGCAGCAAGTGGTTCAAAGAGGGCGGTTTGAAGAGAAGACAATGTTGTGTGTGTGGTGGAATTTCGAAGGTCTGGTGCACTGGGAGCTCGTTCCACATGGTCGTTTCGTAGATGGACATTGTATGCTGAACAGCTGCAACGGGTATACGACATTGTGCCCCGTCGTTATCCAGCACTGGTGAACCGAAAGTGACTGCTCCTTCAATTTGACAACGCTCCATGCCACAGGTCAAGAAGAGTCCGCCAGCACATTGCGAACATGGATGACGTGGACATTTTACTACACACCCCCTAGAGTCCCGACCTTGCGCCATCTGTTTTTGATCTGTTTCGTTCCATGGCACACTTCCTGCGGGGCAGACAATTCAGTTCCTTGGATGATTTGACAACTGGCATTATTGAGTTCTTTGCTTCAAATCCTGCAGCCTAGTATCATCAGGGGCGTGTCACTGGTGGAACGTTGGAGAAGGACCACACAGTGTGATGGAATGTACTTCGCCAAATAGACTTCTGTGGTACAGGAGGAGGCGGGTGCTGCACATTATCCATGAAAACACTACGAACATATGACTCACCCTGGTACATTTGTTATGGTCACAGATGTTATAAATCTGTGTTTCAAACCTATTTTTATATATTATAGTATTAATAGATTAATTTAAATATTATTCAACTTTATGATTGTGTTATACATTGATTAATGTAAGTTTCAAGTTATTTTGCACGTTAAATAGCCATTTCAAGTGAATGAACAACTTAAATGTAGTTTATAAAATGACGTCATTCTTGTGTCAGTGTAGGAAGCAACTTGTTATGTTTAGAGCTAAAGCCCAGTAGGACGACAGATGGCGCTACGATCGGATTGTGCATAAAGCAGATAGTTTAAAGATGTTATTTAAGCAATATGAACTTAATTTAATTATGGAAATGTTTTTATAATACTGGAATAAGTGTTTATAAAAGAGAAATTGATCTGCATGTTCGTATTAATATAATCTTTAGATTAAAAAGCATAAATGCAAATGGTTGTAAATCTATCTAATGTAGTATATAATGGTCGCAGGGTTTTGTACAACAGAGCATAACAGCAGAGGAACTTTATTAAAGTATTTTAATCCTCTCATTTTTGGTTTTCTTCAAGCTTTAACGCTATATTGTGGCTTAAGACCCTTTTTAGCGTTTAAATCAACTCCAGAAAAGAAAAGATGTACCTAACCCTCGATCTACGAATCCCTTGAGGTTGTTTATAGATGATGATGAATCTGTGATATTTAAGAAACCCACAAATAATGTAAGATCTAATAAGTTAAGTACAATAGCAGAAATGGACACTGGTAAAGTATTGGATGTTATTCCTAGTTATCTGACAACAAAATATGATATTAATTATATATCTATGATTCCTGGGAAAACAAATATGAAGAACTTTCGGACCCAAAGGCAGTTAATTCAATGTGACAACAGGAGAAATTTGACTCAACCAGCAAGATTTAGACAAATAAAGATGCCTGAAGAAAAATCTATGACGCAGGCAGAATTACAAACTATGTATGAATCTTGGAGAAGAGCTAAAGCTAGAGTACGTGACAAATCAAATGAATTATATGGTACACGATTATTCAATAGGATTCGAGAACCTGAAAAACTAAGTGTGATCTGGTATAGAAAGAAGATAAAATTATTATTACTTAATTTTGACATGAATTTTAGAGAAAGACGAACATTAAGAATAGTATCAAAACCTATTGCACAAAATGTAGATAATATAGTTAATCTAGATTTGGAACAAGTTCATCAATCAATTGAATTACCGGACATAATGTAATGAAATCAAAGAAAAGAAAATCGTTGTACTGAAGTAAAAAAAGGCTGAACTCTTAAAAGAACTAAAAACAAAACAAACATTACAACAAAATGATAACCCAGTGTGTTACTTCAAGAAGCAATGAATAATCAATTTAGTGAATTCAAAGAAAATATACCTAATACAAACAATTTCATAAGTGTCACTATTGTGAATAAAAATATTATAGCACTATTAGATACAGGTGCAACAAGTTCATTATTAAACTATGAATTTTACCAAAAATTAAAAAATGAGCATCCGTCTCTAAAGTTAGATGTGGTTAAAGCTGAACACATAACAATTAAAACCGCAGATAGTAAATTCATCAATATAAAAGGAGTATTACAACTTAACATTTGGTTAACAGAGAAATATTGTGTCACTATAGAAACTTTTGTAGTAAAAAATAGTCCTCACTTACTAATACTTGGTCAAAATTTTATGAATTATTTTCATGAAGTAGTTTGGAATTTTAAAGATAAATATATTACGTTACATAATGATCAAGTAATAATCAAATATGATATTAATATGAAAGACGATTTAGTTGTATCATATCAAATACTATGTAATAACTACGATTCAAATATGAAAAAACAACATCGCACGCGTAGAAGAATTAAAAATCATACAAAATTCGTTGATAATAAATATCAACAGATATGTTTATGTGTTGCTAAAACTAATCTTTACAAGGCACGTAACATTTACATTAATGTTTTACAATTTATGAAGAATCATAAATTAAATTTAAGCAATTTTCATTATATATCGTTGATGCACAAAAATCTTTTTAATGAACTATCGATGTTAAAAGACTAATAATTTTATTTAATATCAAGAATAGTTTATTTTATTAAAGTCAAAATGTTATTTAAAAAAATAATTATTGAAAATTTTATTCAAATTTAACATTAACTTTTTTTTGCTTCAAGTTGGGAGGCATATATGTTATGGTCACAGATGTTATAAATCTGTGTTTCAAACCTATTTTTA
>JAGDQP010007018.1:53298-69385 GCA_022664845.1 Lepisma saccharinum
AGTGTTTATAAAAGAGAAATTGATCTGCATGTTCGTATTAATATAATATTTAGATTAAAAAGCATAAATGCAAATGATTGTAAACCTATCGAATGTATATAATGGTGGCAGGGTTTTGTACAACAGAACATAACAGCAGAGGAACTTTATTAAAGTATTTTAATCCTCTCATTTTTGGTTTTCTTCAAGCTTTAACGCTATATTGTGGCTTAAGACCCTTTTTAGCGTTTAAATCAACTCCTGTTGATATTTTACGTAAAGCTAGTCGTAGCCCCTATGAGTAGGAAAAATCCAGAGAGTGGGCACCCTAGTTTTTATCTTTGGAGTAGAAGCATCGTGAAGTTATTTATTTATAGGAATACGGAACTCATCACTTTCCAAAGATCGCAGAATAACCTAATTACAGCGTCCCTGAGATAAAATATAAAAGATATAAGATAATGAAAATAAACCGGAAGTAAGGGTTATATCACATTTGGTAGAAGAATAGTCAGATATGAACATGTAGCATTCTTGTCAAGGACTGAATTTATTAGTATATTCGATGTATTGATTTGATACAAAAGTCAATACAATGTTTATTGAGTTTCTACTCATCACTTTGTGCTCAACCTATGCAATGTTGCTGATTATTGTAATTCCCGAAGTGTTACCATCAGTGCTGCATGCCTACGACCATAGCGTTATTGTCGTTAATAGGAAATTTCTGGAACGAATTATTTCTAATGCTTCTATTTAAAGAAATGACGCTACACTGGCTATGGATTCTGTTGGTAGACAACACATACAGAACTATTAGACATCCTACCGTTACTTAATGATTATGTTGTCGTCGCGGTGAGAAGAATCGCGTAAGGAAACTTTAATGCGAATACTTTTGCATGGAGGTACCAGCAATGTGCCTTGGATTAAAAACTAAGCTTGACTCCCCGTCGCACCCTCTCAATCTACAAGCTGTTGAATACGTTTAAATATAGCATAGCAAATCCGATCCCCTAAATTTAGGCGCTCATTGAGGACACAAATTGCTATGCAAAACCAAATATAATGATATTTAGGCATACAACACTGACATTTAAAAGTTTAGAAACCGAGAGGCCATGTCTGAGTGAAAGAGCGTTGTCTTTCCGTCTGCCTTCCAACATTCCCTCCCCTCTCTATCCTGGCCTGACCCTCAAAAGTGGTTAATTGTATAAAGACTATAAAAGTAATAACACATAATATATAGTACCAACACATGGAAAAAGAAGAGCAAATAAATTTACATACTTCTTCAACATTAAGTATCAAACCGTCAACACCAAAATTTAAGTGGAGATTTTTTTAAAAAAAAAGAACACGATAAGAAAATTAAAAACATGACAGTATCAATTACGAGAAATAATAAGCCGAAGTCAGTGTGACGAAGGAACAAAATAAGATAAGTTCTTATTAAGGGTTTCATTCTCACAATAGGGACTAGCTATGCGGTTTAGTTGCTGACTTCTCTCTCGCGTATAGATCCCGGGGTCGATTACAAAATGTACAACTTGCGTTCTTAAAATTCTGAGCATACCATATATAAATCTTAATTTATTTTATAAGAACGCTTAAAATATTATTTAGTTATTGCGAAATTATATAGGATTCTGATGTGACATTTATTCTTCGCTATGTAGTATATTGAATTAATGCCTTAAGTAATATCATTTACGTACAAGATCGAATTATCCGTAACAAAGAACTTCATGCTTTGTGGATATTTTTTAAAAGACAACGAACAGAAGTTTATACGCAGGATGAGATTAGGTAACTTGTTTTATTTAAATCAAGAGAACCTCTTGCGCGTACGCAATCCAAGTTTTATGAGTCGAAGGGCGGACAATGTGCTAAAACACACGTAAGGTTTTATTTCAAATGAAATGTGATATAAATGACTTGTATATGCTTTTCGGCTCGTATCTGTGAACTTTGATGAGGCAGTTCTTAATTAATGCAGAATGTTTACATAATACAATCATATTTTATTATACAATAAGGACACTTTCCTAAGTTTCAGTAAGGACAGTAGATACTCTTTGCTTCATAAATATTCAGTTAGAGCTACAAAAGAACAGCTACTCGAGTGTCCTGTGATTAAGTAACTTCAGTGAATATAATGGATTATCTGAACATCAGTGGGAGAATTCCTATTACGAGTAGGCAGACAGGTTTTGATTGGTGAATACAATAAAATTCGAGCACTAGATCACTGACCGGCGGCTTCAACGATTGTTGTACTTGTGCATATGTTAAATTCGAAGTGGTAATAAGACAGAAGTCATCTCTCGCATACTTGCAAGCAAGACTAGTCGACCGTAGGGACAAGTGTCTATCGTAAAAATGCCTGAAATAAAGGTAATTATAATTTATCAATGATTTTATTGTTACCGTAAGATGACATTAGGTGCATTGGTGAAGTATTTCACTGCATCCAGCGAAGTACTGTTGGCATACTCATTGAACGTTTCATAGAGCGTCTTCATTATCCTTCCAAGAATCCTCAAATTACTGTGACTGTCCTTACGATTCCTGTAAATAGAAAATAAAATTATTACTGAACTAAGGAAATGTTCTCGATTCTTTAAAGACATGTTAACATTGATCATGTAAACATTATTACAAGAATTAATGACACATCATATCGTCTTGAAGTGCCATCTCTATGCAGATCTCTTTTGTTTTTGTGCGCTTCTTGGGTCTTTAATAGTGTTTTAGATATACAGCATATAGTTACTGGTGAAACTCATGAGAACATCTATCCCTAGGAACACGTAATATGATAAGGATGGTACATGCCTTCAAGTATAAGTTTACGGAATAAGTTAAAAAAAACAATGGTAGAAATGGGTTCAATGAATCGTTTTGATACATTGATTCGTGATTATGTTCTCGTGTTGAAACCACTGGATGCACGCGGTTGTTATATTGGAGGATCGTTTTTGTGTTCAATAGCAACACTGAAAGAGGCTGCTGGTTTTGAAAGAGCGCTTAATATTGCTTCCGCTATAACTTTAACTGGATAATATTACAGCTTACTGAGATTCTGGATCCGTTTGCTGAACTTGTGAACAGTTAACATAACAACAGAAAGTTCGCTATCCATCCCACCTCGTTATTCTCCATATTGTCCCAGTGCGTTGGAATTAATGTTTACAAACATCTAACCAATTGGGAGTACTGCCTTAATTGTTAGCAACATCTACCTAAGTGTAGATGGCAAGTTTCTCAAATATACCTTTGAAACTGTCTTAATTGATACTTACATAAAGTTTATGATGTGTACAAAATTTAGGTGACAATAATATTTAACTTAACATATATGCCTCACGAGTTTAAGGTAGTGGTCTATTTTCAATTTGGCCCAACCGGGAACACAACTCTGTACTTTTTCTCCTCTCATGTCTTCTCTTAAATTGTGAAACATTGGCGTCAACGAACTATTCCTTCTTCACTGATCACGCAATACGCCACCTGTCTCCGGCTCCATCTGTTCCCCTCCCACCCTAACAGAAATACAGGGATTCCAATTTGTAACATTTTCATTTTTCTACATTGGTACTGACTTGGGCAGTTCCATCATACAATTAAGGATTATAGGGAAGAAGGAGGGAGAGGAATATTCAAGAAACGTGATTTTAAAGTCACGTGATTTCTCTCACTTACTCTTATGTAGATATTATTCTAAATCTGTTATAATTTGTGGATTATTTGGGCTTTTAGTTGATATTTTCTGGGGTTAGCTGTCATTATGTAGTAATTCTTACTAGTGCAAATTCGCTTTTTATCGAAAATAAATATCTTTATCTGTGATATCTAATTCTTAGTTTGTTGTTATTGTTCGTTAGTTGAAACAATTAGATCTTCTTCAAGTTGGAGTGGCAATGAAAACGCCGGACAATTTACATTTCCTAGATATTAATGTGTAATTGTAGAGCTTTTATTACAGTTCATGTGATGGATTACTCATTCTAACACATAGAAATACTTACAAGCAGAAGAAAAAATAATAAACATCCGCTGTATTTCAGTATTGTAACTTGTATTTCAGTAAGTATTCATTGTGTTAAAATCAGTTCTGGTTCACGCGGAACTGAATGGAAATATGAAATATGAATGGGATGGCATGTTGCTTTATTTGAAGCAATTTTAAGCTGTTTGTGTTTTATTTGAAGGGTGTGAGGCAAAAACATGGTAACCCACAAATGTTTATATTTTGAGTTATTCAGCACCCGATGGAAAGGAATCATACCGCGTCGTTTAATGTTGTCCGACTTCAAATTGTGCTCCAGAGATGGCAGCAATATTTACTTATGGTAAGCCTATTGTAACATTTTGGGATTCATAAGATGGTAACCAACAATTAAACGAGGCGGGAAACGAGGAACAGTATACCAGCTTGCCACTAAAAAGGAAAATAATTTGTAAATTAAACATTTCTTAGAGCGAGTTCAGTGAAAAGATTTATTCTTAAGTGACTTAGGTAGCGAATATTATGGTATAAATAATAAAACATGGTAACCCACACAGCAGCATGAAAAATAGAAATTCGTTATTTTGATTTGGTACAATTATTTTAAGTTTTTATGTATAGCTTTACGTGAAAAATCAGCTTTCAACCAATGAAAATGACTTGTGCAGCAGTAAAAAATCGAATTTCTTAAAAGTTTAACATTGTGGGTTACCATGTTGTTGCCTCACACCCTTCATTTACTTGGCCGTGTAACAGTTTAGGTGCCGTGAACCGAACATGAATAGCCTTATACTACCACAGAGGGTTAGGACAAGAGATTTTCCGAACAAATGCTGCTGGAAATCAATACAACAGCTCGATTCCAGTGAATGGAATCAATATGGCGGACTCCGAATAACTTCTGAAGCGTGTATGGGTGTGAACCCTGCACTATCGAAATCTCCCGTTTAATGTTGGGATGTTTTCAGTATATCCTGCTTCTGCTGAATCTAAAGGGTACTGATTCCAGACAGAGCGTTGAAAGCGAACGTTCTTCGAGATCCTGTCGAATACATGCGTGTGGATTTCGTGGGTGTCTATCCCGCAAGAGACTATGTGCAAGAGGTGATTCCAATTCCCTATCATGCATCTCGGGGAGAAGTATAACAGTACCCAGCCACAAGAGATCGACGCAACAACGGGCGGATCTCTCGTCAAGAGGAAAGTAAATTCTAGCTCACGAGATATCCTTTCGTGTTAAATAGTGTGAACGTCTCGCTTGCTCCGTAAAGAAATATAAATGTTTAGAGTGAAATCTCTCGCTATTTGTATGGGAGCGTAAGTTCTGTAGATTTAGTTTTGGTTATTAGGGGCCTAAGTAACGAAAAATAAGCGTAACTCAGATAAAAGGCGTGAGTACTTACGAGAGGGACGTTCAACGAGAATTAAGTAAAACTAAAGTTAAAATAACGATTTTTTTGGGATGGTTTCAGTTCTAATTTTAGAAATGAAAAGGTACAAGATTTTACATTTTCCTTAAAAAGGACGCAAATTCTCAATGCGTAATCTTATAACACGAGTTTATGGCACACACAAAGATGAACTCAATTCGTGAAGGAAATTCTAACTTGGGTAACAGAACATGTACGTAGTTCAGGCAAATGGGTCTTATTCAAGCGCAAGTATATAGAATCCAAGAAACATACCTCAGAATTAAAGTTGAAAGATGTATTCTTCTAATGACTTCTTAAAGTTGAAAAAAAGTCTTCTTTTCTGAAAATAAATATGCTGCTTCTATTGGATAAAAAAAATGCAAAGCTTCCTTCTAGAGACCTCTCCACTGGTGTCGTGGTGGCAACTACGGGGCCCTTTTATATGATTTCCAAGATGACGAAATTATTGAGGTTACAGTAGTTCATTGCTCTTGTTATTCCTTATTGACGCTTTCACGTGATAATCGGATGATTTCCTGTCCATACTAAAGATGGCCGCTTAAAGGAAAGTGGAACGATTCATCTACGTCATAACATACGTATGTGTGTGTGTTTTTCCATATAATCAATGCTGAAAGAGATCGTGTTGAAAATCTCTGCCCACCATCTTTATTGTTCCTCAGAATTTACAACAAGATTCATTATTTTTGAAGGATTGAGAGTTATTTAAAAAAATAGAATGCAAAATTAAATTAAATAAAATAAATACAAAATAAGCAATAAGTTAAAATCAGAATCGATCACATTTGCCACTCTTTAAAAAATATTTTTTTAGTCGAATGTACTAGATATATTGACAAAAATTATGTAAGAAAAAATGTGTCTCAACATTTTGAGAACACTCTGTATAACATTTTGTAAATGAACCAAACAATGAGTTATAAAAATTTACATTCGAAAATGCTACTAGTAAAGTGAATTAATATACATATACATGAAGCATATTGAGAAAATTACTCTTTTTTTCTCGATTTTTTCCTCATAAAGTTTAAGTATATTGTAGTATACAATGTTAGATATCGTACATTTTGTTAAAGAGATATATATACATAAAAATATAATTGGTGAACAGATGAACACTTCACAGTAGTTGATATTTTTACATTTATTCATCGTTGTTAAAACTGGCTGGTTCTAAAACGACTATACAGACAGCCGTACATGTTACAGTCACTGACGGTCAGAAAAATGCAACGTAAAGGAAATATTATTTTCTGTTATAAGTGTTCACAGAATACACGAGTGCACTTAAGCATTGTATTCACGCTGCTAGCACAGGCAGCAACGGGTGGGATATACGGAGGAGATTCAAGCCTATTTATTTTCTGTGAAACAGTGATAATAGTGCATGTCGTTGAAAGTTTATTATTTCAGTGTTCAGTGATTATATCTCACATTTATTATCAAAGTTTCGTTTTGTGCATTGTTGTTTTTTCTGCTTCCGCGGTCTAGTGTTGCAAGTCACAATGCAATGTTTGAAAGTTTGTGGAGAATTCGGTAATTTTATGGTTAATTATATTTTTATATACAATAAGATACGTATTATCATAAATGACATTGTTCATAGCATGAAAGTTAATATGACAATACTGAATATAGGGTAAAATAGAATTCTTCGTATCGAGGATCAACACAATAGTCACAAAGTTCGAAGGAAACACTTCAGTGTCTAAAGTTATATTAGTAATTATTCACAGACTGCAGTCAAAACAATTTGTTGCACTGGGTCACTGTATGCGGTCAGTATGTATAGTTTGAAAAATGTCACTTAGTATTTTTACCATACAATATGTCCAAAAAAGTTCGGCGTCACTTAAAGTACACAAAATATTCATCGTTCAATTTGAGTCATTGTTCATACACTTCCGATAAAAGTTCGAAAGAACACTGGGGTAATTGTAAACACTGAAAATAGTAGTTTCCACACATAAAGTTCGTAGTACACTCACTGGGGTAGAAGTTTATATAATTTGAACACTATAGAATTATGATTTTTCACCGTGTTTGTAAGAGCGGTTGAGAAAACCTCGGCAGTTTTGAATTTTAGACTGGGATGTAAACTATGGTCAAAACTCAACGTTTGTTTTCATGGATCACTGGAAATTTATGGGTGATCCGTCAATCTTGCTGGGATAACTAATCCTAATGGGCTTGTAAACTGATATATTTGATGAGGTTTTCCAATTTAGTGTTTCTTCTTGGGATTGTCGGGGTATCTAATATCTGGAATGTATTGATAATTTTTGTTCTTGAAGTTCCAATGTGTGGGTTCAAGGTATAATAGAAAGTTATTAAAGTACTGGAGATGGGGTTGTCGGTGCAACGAACTTGTAGACTGGATCTGGTTGTCAAAATAAAAGGGGGAGTTACATTATTGAACTTTTATTGCTTTATATATAAATACAAATGATACATATTTCTAATTAATTTACAATACGCAATTTGGAGAATACTCTGTCTCTCAAGCTATAACTTAAATCACTAAACACAGAATAAGAGAATAGGGATCGATCAGATACATTTATCAGTAGGGGGAGGGAGAGAAAAAAGCATAATTAAACAAGAGTAATCATATCATTGCTCATTAGTGTTCAGAAATCTCATAGCAAGAAGTTCCATTATCACTTTTCTTGTGAGCAGGCCGTTATATCCGGTATGACCTGTGACCAAAACTACTTTACTGTGAAATTATTTCGTACTAGAACTTCACTCTAATTCCATCCCGTATCGGTAATACATTTACTATAACTACTTCAAGTATTTTCTTCTCAACAATAGACAATGTAAAACTAATATTATTTCTTAATGCAAAGTGCTATGGAAACATAATTGCTGAAGAGATTCTGAATTAATTTAAGCAAACAAATACTAATACTTCATATCAGTCTCGGTAAGGGGGATTATAGAAAAAAGTCTATTAAGTAAATTGAAATAGATCTGACCTTATTGTAGAGATGTTCGATGTTTGTCTTCGACTCACTCACTGACATAACAAGATAAATACGAATAGCATTTTAAGCACTTTCTGATTGACGTAGTTTCTTCTAAAAATTTCGACGTGACGTTAATTATTGCGTTATCTTCAGAGAATTAGTGATTGCACGTGTTGTTTGTTTCAAGCCAAATTACGTCTTTTAATTTTTAGGGAAAACAAGGGATCTTGTGGTTAGAAATTAAGTATAACTTTCCTGTTGATCAATTCTGAAAGGATATCATTCCGGAGCCAACTAAAATTTCGTGTTTTCTAAAATTCTGTTGTTATAATAACAATATATCGTAACTTCCTTTAATAATTGCTAAAGTAGCTTTGCAATCAATACCACAAAATCCTGTTGAGTGGCATGATTTCATCATATATGTGATTCAGTCTCAAGACAGAAATATAATCATTTCCTGTTGTCTCATTCTTTCTTACAAACACGGTTTATGAACCATAGACCGTCATCATTCCGTAATAAGGAAAATAGGTTCGGATTTTGAATAAGTTAGGAAAGGGAAAATATAGAAGAAATAAATTGAATATTCTGAAACATATTATTTAATTTATCTGCCACAGTATGGTATGATATCATATCAACGTAAATTTGTTTTGGTACCCCAAAATGGAGTATAAAGTCGTTATAAATAAACTCTATAACGGCTTCGGTACCAAGAGCTGGTATCTAGTATTGCTTTTCCGATTACGTATCTAGTACACAAATCTGTTAGTACCATTATAAATCTGTTTTCCCGCGGTGTCTTTGTTAAAGGGCCAATTTCGTCTAGGAATAAAACTCACATAGCTGGACACTGTTTATGTTCTGAGAACTGGTATTAAATGTTCCCGAGATTTCCTAGTAGTCTGACATTAAACAGCTGTCGCACGAGTTTTTTATAAACGCCTTTAACCCAGGCATATAAATGCGTAATAAAGCCAAAGCATATATGCGCGAAAAGGAATGATGTCCTCCAGTAGGGATAGCATGTAGCAATAGAAATTTTTTGTCTCGCAAAACATGTGGAATACAAATTAAAAGTTTGTAATCATTGGGCAATCGATGACGTCTGAAGGGCTTATTTTCGCGAAGTACATAGTATTTTGCCTGTTTTTGCGTGATATGATCGCCTATTTATTCACCTGAAAGATGTTTATGAATGCCAACAAAATATGTATCATCATGGTGCAGATTACTGATGTTTGCTAAGTTTTCCAGTTGATTTACAGTTGTTGCAAAATATTACATTGAATTGAAAGTCAGATTGTTTGGGTAATACTTCTGTGTATCTGCTCAAGCCATCTGCAATATTGCGGCCTGATGGAGTAAAAACTGGTGTGTAATCATATGATGATAGTTCTATCTGCCATCGTACAAGTTTTGGTGGTAGTCGTTTCTGTGTTTGAAAATACGTTAAACTACGATTATCGGTAAAAACAAAATTTCTGCCTGCTAAGAAGTAATAAAAATTCCGAAAACTTGCAACGATACTCAAAAGTTCAATTTGATATATTGGAAGTCGTCGTCCAGCGTCTGTTAATTGGTGACTGAAGTAAGCAGTCGACCACCAATTAGAATCTATTTTGGGGTCGTCATTGTTGTTACATTGTTGTAATACACTCGATAAGGCAATAGTACTACCATCAGTAAAAATTTGGTGGGGTCATAGGGTCGAAGTGTTGGAGGTTCTATTAATTTTTCTTTAAGGGTCTGAAATGCTTGTTCATGCAACTCCATCCAAATATACTTCTGATTTTTTCGAAGTAATTGACGGAGTGGATGAGCTTAAGTTGCAAAGTTACGGAAAAATTTCCTTATGAATGAACATAAGGAAAGAAAACTACGTAATTATTTAGGTGATTTTGGAGTTTTGTAGTGCTTCTACCATACGGTCTCACATAGTACAGCCTGACAAAGAAATTTTATGTCCTAACGCCATAATTTGGTGTTACATCAAGGTAGATTTTTCCAATTAGAATCTAAGACCAATATACTGCATTCGCTTGAATAAAGTCTCGAGTAACCGTATTCTTTCTTTTTCGTCATTTCCGTATAAAACACATCATCTAAATATGTCGTTATGTTGGCTGGCGCTACGTTCGACATAGCTAAATTCATAATTGATGTATATATTGAAGGAGCAGAGGTCAAAACCTGGGGTAATACACAAAATCTGTAAGTCCCTAATTCTGGAAGACAAAATGCCTTACAATCACGGCTTTCTTCTGTAATTTCATTATTCCAAAATGCTGATTTTACATCTAGTTTATTATATCAATATTTTCCTGATATTATGGAAAGCACATGATGTAAAGATGGAAGTGAGGTAGCCATAAATTTAGCATGGAAATTAATATCTCGCATATCTAAAACTAAGGGCACAGAAGAATCTGGCTTCTGTATAAACAGCGTTGGACTATTGAAAGGTGATTGGCATGGTTCGATAATCTTTTGCTCGAGAAGGGTATTGATTTCTTGTCCAATTTTATATTTGAGAGCAAAGGGAATAGCATATTGTCTACGATGAAATGGTAATTTTAGAGTTTAACTCAAGGGGGAATTTGTAACCCAGGACACGTCCAATGGTCTGGGCGTCCCAAGAATATACATCTGCATATGCATAGCATAGTTGTAGAATTTTGTCTTTTATATCCGGACTACAATCAGAACCTATAGAAATGCGTGAAGGATCAAATTTGGATCTATCTTTTTCTATGGTATTTTCATCTTTGAACAATGTATCACTTTGTGGTGCATTATTACAAGTGAGAACCGGGGGAACATAAAGTTGTAGAACATGTCCGATTTCGATGTGTCAGGGAAGTATAATTTTCCATTCAGATGAATTCAATTCGTGAAAGAAATTCAAACCTGGGTAACAGAGTATGTACTTAGTTCAGGGAAATGGGTCTTATTCAAGCGCAAGTATATAGAATCCAAGAAACATACCTCAGAATTAAAGTTGAAATATGTGTTCTTCTAATGACTTCTTAAAGTTGAAAAAAGACTGATTTTCTGAGAAAAAAATAATGCTGCTTCTATTTGATAAAATAATGCAGAGCTTCCTTCTATAGACCTCTCCACTGGTGTCGTGGTGGCGTTCGAGAGAGTCTTAGAACTACGAGGCCCTTCTTATATGATTTCCAAGATGACGAAATTATTGAGGTTACAGTAATTCATTGCTCTTGTTATTCCTTATTGACGCTTTCACGTGATAATCGGATGATTACCTGTCCGTACCAAAGATGGTCCCTTAAAGGAAAGTGGAACGATTCATCTACGTCATAATATACGTATATGTGTGTGTTTTTCCAAAAAACTCAATGCTAAAAAAGATCGCGTTGAAAATCTCTACCCGCCATCTTTATTGTTCCTCAGAATTTACAAGATTAAATGTTTTTAAAGGATTGAGAGTTATTTAAAGAAAATAAGATGCAAAATTAAATTAAATAAAATAAATTCAAAATAAGCAATAAATTAAAATTAGATGTTATGTTTAGTATAATTGATCACGTATTTTAAAGTATCACTTTCAAACCTTTGCTTTAGCTATCCAACTGCGCTGATACTTATGCACTCTTTTTTCAAACGGTGCTCGGCCCTTCTGTAGCTGTCAGCGCATTAACACATAATCATAGGAAGTACAAATGATTGTTTGTACTTCAAAGTTGTAGATGTTTTAAGATAATTCAATAAGAAAATTCAGAACAATTTTAAAATTCTAACTGAAATGATATTAAAACCTGCAATGACTATCAATGCTCATCATCATTCTACTATATATATTAGGTTATATTAGAGAAAATTCATTTAACATTACTCATACCTTTTCTGCGGTATTTCACTCTGGATTGTGTCCAAATTATTCAATTGCCTTTGTTGCATTTGCATTCGTTGTACTCTGTTGATAGCTTCCAATCTTTCCAAATATGCTTGCTCTCTGGGAACACGTTTGATCGGAGCCGTATTGTCCGTGGTCTTTCTTTCCCGGATAAATAAAGCAATGATGCAGAGAAAAAACAATTCAAGTATGGAGAGCAAGCTTCCACCGAAAAACAAGCTTCCTATACCGCCCAAAGAAACTGAAAAAAACGAGTACAATATAAAATTATAAGAAAGTAATGAGTGTGAGAAAATGAGGAGGAAATTGCTAAAATAATTTAATTGAAATCACCAATTTGGTTTAAACACCCAAGGGATCAATTTGGTCCTCCAACTTCCTTTTCCTCTATTTGCTTCGTCAAATGTAACTCCATTCTTTTTGTTTAATTACTAATTATTTTAAAGCTACTTTGTATTAAATTTATGAGCTTTAGTAAATCAGATGTTGTATAATCTTGCCTTCTTAGTATCACAACAGCTAAGGTGCAAAACTGAACTAGAATGTACTATAATGGCCAAAATTATGTTCACATGGCTTTGTCATACACGATTTTTCTCTAAGCCTACAAGATAGGCCACCCAACTAACGTTAAGTCGGCGGTGTGTGATTCTGAGAGAGTGTGAGTGAGCGAGCAAGCGTTGGAATTTTCTTTTCTTTAACAGAAAACATTATCACATGTCCTGGGTTCTAAAAAATATATTTATGATTTCTTGTAGTATGTAGCAAATAATGAAAAACTTAAGAGAGTCCCATTTCAAACAATAAAACAGGAAACCTAACGCCATTTTTATTTTAGATGGGCCACTAGTTGAAGAGTACTGAAAAGTTTAATTCAAATTGTCCAATAGAAAAGATCCTTACCGAACATGGAGAAACAAAAATGAACTTTAAAACCCATGGTCTCTTTCTTTTTTCTTTCTTAATGAATTGTATAGAACACTAACGTTATGCATGAAAAACAAGAGAAAAGGTCTGTTTCTATCAGTTCTTAAAAATAGGGCACGATGCACGATATTTATGCTTGATAATTTCTGATATTGTGTTGTTATTTACGTTATTTTGTATGGGCGTGCCTATGACATTGTGTGTGCGTGCATGTGATAAACATCGAAACTAGTATGCTTTCTTCCGAGCACCGTACTTTACTTGGTAGAACGTTGGTTTCGTATTCGGGAGGACCTCGGTTCGGTACCAGCGGCTGACTGTCCTGACTTGGGTTTTCCCAGCGTTTTCCTCAGTCACGCCAGGCATATACCGGGATGGTACACTTCGCATCAAAAATATTGCTACAGCGAACGCCGTGCAACTAGGTAACCCAAATGGCACCTTCTTTTCCCATAATCCTTTCCAGTAAACAGACCCGCTCTTTCTTCTTCCTTCGTCTTCATCATACTAAAATCAAATAGACATGTATTAGTATCGGTAAAATGAAAGCAAGACGAATCAATATGCATAAGTTGATCAAGGGAGAAATTTAAACATACAATGAAACATTGAAACTGATGGATTCTGTAAGACAGAGGCAGAGAAATAAGAGAGAGAGAGAGAGAGAGAGAGAGAGAGAGAGAGTGGGAAAGAGAGAAGGGGAAATAGAAGAAGAAGAAGTACAGATAAGAAATATGCATCTTAAACACAGTAAAAATATTAAGTTCAGTTCGCACAGTATAAGGTTTAGTTCCCACAAGTCAAATCTAACAGCAAGAGAGAAGTGAATTTATATTTTTGCAGGGTTATTCGAATATATAAAGGGTGCTTCAAAAATTCATTAAATCACTTTCAAAATAGAGACTAAACTTGGTGGTCAGATTAAATACTTATGATTTCCAGTGAAAGTCCAGAGTTTTGATACACATCTAGGATAATGTCAAATGTGTAACACACATTGTTTGTTTGCGCGGGGTTAGTCTGCAAATTCGGTGGGGGTTATTAAACATACTGGTTCGGAATACTTTGTAATAAAGGATGCTGCCAGGATTTCCAGGTTGGGGGCGTACAGTCAAAATTGGGAGGGTGGTCGTAGAATTTTGCACAGTTTCTAACAACGTTTGTCCGCAATATGTTGAAGTTGGGGGTAGTCTCGAGGATTTGGGCTGACATCCCCTACAGAAGCCGGGGTCTAGCGGAATCACTGATTGTAAAAAAAGCATTAGATACTGTAGGCCATGCTGACGCATTGATTCGATTTATACTTGATAACCCGTAGGATGAAGGAGAGATTTTAATTATTTCATTCCGTTTGAACAATGCTTCTTTAAGGGGTGACCAGGACCGGAGATGTGACCCCGAGAACAAGAAAAATACTACGCCGAAATACCCAGTTAAATAGGGTTTCCAGACCGGGTCAATCGGGTTACCGGGTCATCGAAAGTGGCCCGAAATTGGCTCTGGAAGACGCACAAAAGGAGAGAGTGTGTGTAAAGTAAGAGAAAAATAAAGATAAATAGATAGAGAGAAGAAGAAGAGAAAGACGCAGCAAACATACGATAACAATACAGCAACAAAGGGAGGAAGAGAAAGAGACCAATGAAAAACATGAAAATTACATTATCATTATGCTAAACAGCACACACACTCTTTACTCGAATTCTGACCAGTGATGCTTCGTAGGTTCTCCATAACCCGCAGATAAATCTGTTTGAATACTTCAGTGTATGCGAAAAAGAAACTGGCTGGTGGGGAATCGAACCCAGGTTTTCAAATTAGAAGTCCCGCACGCTAGCGATACTCCACACTTGGATGTACCGAAAACTTGCTTAACAAATGTTATAGGAGTTTCTTTCTAAGAATAATAACATGAAAAGTGCATATTTCTGATCAACGACGTGTTGTTAACTTTCCTCGTAACCCCCTGAGACTTCATTTGAACTTTCCCAACCAACATTCGCAAAGCGTCTTCCTTGCTATAGTGAATCAGTTGCTCCAGTCCACAGTCGGAAATATTCTCCGTTTTGTATGAGAAGAGATGATTAGATTATTCGCGATTGCTTTGTAAAAAAATCTTTGGCTTGAACAGGATTTGAACCCATGTTAGCTTGCTTTCAGACTGTAATGTCCAACGCGTTTCCCCTACTCCATTCTGCCAACGAGCTCAATACATATGAATAACCAAGTTCAAAAGCGAGGAAAATGTAAAATTAAATATATGTGTTTCATTTTGTCTGTATTTATTGTGTGGTAAGTAAATACATGTCCTTTTTGCCATGACAAATTATGAAATGAATATATTATGGCAGTTTTACGAACAAACCCAGTTTATAATAAGTATGACCACATTAAGATACGATCATTTATTGTCGTTTATTTTAACGTAAACCAGCCTGAACGAATCTAACATCACCAAAAGAAAATTGTCATTAGCAAATCTAGAAGTTAAAACTTCAATTAAAAGTTCTAATATACTTCGTGCAATGTGATAAGTTCAACGTAACACAAATTGTAACTTTTGACAGATTGTATTGTAAGTATAATATCGCGCAATCTAAGCCTATTTTGATTTAACCCGTTTCAAAATATCCTGTTCAATTTTTGTGATACATTTTCAGTCACAAGTTAGGCACCCATCGTCCCCATGCCTGGCGCTCTACGGTGCACTCAGCCTACTATCAAACTGAGTACCAGAGTGCTCTTAGTACTCCTGGGCACCTTGAGAAGGTAAAGTCAGTCGAGCGTGGGACTGACCGTTCCACCGAACTTCGTACCGTAGGTCGAGATGTGGAGCACTACCTCCACATCCCCATGCGCCGTTCACGGAGCGTGCGAATCGAAC
>JAGDQP010007019.1:0-12550 GCA_022664845.1 Lepisma saccharinum
GACTTGGAAGAGGAATTTGTGAATGAGAAATTTGAGAAATTATTCTCAATGTTCCTGACGAAAAGAGAAATACTCTTAAGTTGGAACAATGCTATTTCGTTGTAAAAGAAAGGATAAAAAAAGACGCATCAGAAGCTAAATATTAGATAGTCTACTGTCAGTTATATACAAAATGTTCACCAAGATATAGACTTTGTGAAAGTTTTCCCGAGTTTTTTCCATCATGTTTGCACTGTTGATTTTCTGACCATTTTCAAGAGTGGGCGTTCTGACCGTTTTGGTGGGCGTTCTGACCAGTTTCAAGAGTGGGCGTTCTGACAATTTAGGTGGGCGTTCTGACCGCTTTTAAGAACGTTAAGGATATGTTGTTTGCAGCGTTGGACGCTGTTAATTTTTTTATGTTTGTATATTCAGATCAGTGGGCGTTCTGACCAGTACATTTTCAGAGTGGTGTTCTTTCTGACCATTTCGGTGGGCGTTCTGACCATTTTGAAAAGTGGGCGTTCTGACCAGTGGGCGTTCTGACCATTTTGTTGGGCTTTCTGACCATTATTTACTTGTGGGCGTTCTGACCAGTGGGCGATCTAACCGTTTCTGCTTTTGTGTGTTCTGACCTTTATAGTGGGCGTTCTGACCATTTTGGTAGGCGTTCTGACCATTTTTAAAAGTGGGCGTTCTGACCAGCGGGCGTTCTGACCATTTCTAAATTTGGGTGTTTCGCCGTTTTGGTGGACGATCTGACCATTTTGGTGGGCGTTCTGATCAGTTTCAGAAGTGGGCGATCTGACCAGTGGGCGTTCTGACATAGTCACCATTAATCTAGACACCCCCGGACCCCACACATAAAGGTTTCAAGCTGCGCTGCCTATTATGTTATAGAGGAAAATCCTTCTGAACTTAATATGGAATATAAATAACGAGAATTATGGACATTTTGCACATAGCTTGCCGAAAGATTACGTGCCCCACAAAAATTCAACAAAATGAAAATTGAACATTGATCTAGACATTTCGCGACAACACCGATAAAAGTTTCACGCTGCAATGACTATTACGTCCCAGATAAAATTTCACTGAACTTAACATGGAATATAAAAAACAATAATTGTGGACATTTGCAAAAATTGTGCCGAATCAGGAGGTGCTCCAACTAAATTCAAAAAAATGAAAATGGAACAATTATCTAGACACCCATCGACACCAAACATAAAAGTTTCATGCTGCGCTGACTATTACGTCCTAGGAAAAAATCCCAGTGAAATTAACTTGGAATATAAATAGCAAAAATTGTGGACAATTTGCATGAGGGGTGTCGAAACATTAAGTGCACCACCTAAATCCAACAAAATGAAAATGGAACAATAATCTAGATAACCCGCGACAAAACATATTAAAGTTCCATGCGGCGCTGACTATTAGGTTCCAGGGAAAAATTCCACTAAAATTAACATTGAATATAATTAAAAAAAAAAAATATATAGACATTTGCATACAAGGTAGGGAAACATGAAGTGCCCCACCTAAAGTGAACAAAATGAAAATAGAACAATATTCTAGACACCCCGCGACACCACACATAAAAGTTTCATGCTGCGCTGACTATTACGTTCCAGGGAAAATTCCACTGAAATTAACATGGAATATAAATAACACAAAATATGGGCAATTTGCATATAGGGTGCCGATACAATATGTGATCTAAATAAATTCAACAAATTGAAGATGGAACAATAATCTAGATACCCCGCGACGCTACACATAAAAGTTTCATGCTGCGCTGGCTATTACGTCAGAGATAAAATCCCACTGAAATTAACATTGAATATAAATAACAATAATTGTGGACATTTACAAAATTGTGCCGAATCAAGAGGTTCCCCACCTAAATACAAAAAAATGAAAATGGAACAATAATCTAGACACCCATAGACACCACACATGAAAGTTTCATGCTGCGCTGACTATTACGTCCCAGGAAAAAATCCCACTGATCTTAACATGGAACATAAATAACATAATTTATTTACACTTTGTATATAGGGTGTCGAAACAGGAAGTGCCACACCTAAATTGATCAAAATGAAAAAGGAACAATAATCTAGACACCCCGCTACACCACACATAAAAGTTTCATGCAACGCTGGCTATTACGTTTCAGCAAAAAATCCCACGAAACTTACCATGGAATATAAATAACCAAAATTAAGGACATTTTGCATAGGGTGCCGAAAGAAGACGTGCCCCTACATAAATTCAACAAAATGAAAATGGAACAGTAATCAAGACCCCCCGCGACAACACAGATAAAAGTTTCACGCTGCACTGACTATTACGTCCGACTGAAAAATCCCAGTTAACTTAACATGGAATATAAATAGCAAAAATTATGGACAATTTGCATATACGGTGCCGAAACAGGAAGTGCCTTACATCAATTCAACAAAATGAAAATGCAACTATAATCTAGATATCCCGCTACACCAGCGAAAAAGGTTAATGCTGCACTGACTATTACGTGCCAAGGAAATATCCCACTGAAATTAACAAGGAAAATAAAGAACAAAAATTGTGGACATTTTGCATGAGGGGTGTCGAAACATTAAGTGCACCACCTAAATCCAACAAAATGAAAATGAAACAATAATCTAGATAGCCCGCGACAAAACACATTAAAGTTCCATGCGGCGCTGACTATTAAGTTCCAGGGAAAAATTCCACTAAAATTAACATTGAATATAAATAACAAAAACTATGGGCATTTTGCATATAGGGTTCCGAAACAATATGTGATCTACCTAAATCCAACAAATTGAAGATGGAACAATAATCTAGATACCCCGCAACACCGCATATAAAAGTTTGATGCTGCGCTGACTATTACGTCCTAGGGAAAATCCCACTGAACTTAACATGGAATAAAAATAACAAAAATTATGTGGATTTATTTCATAGGGTGCCGAATCAGGAAGTGCCTTATTTAAATTCAACAAAATGAAAATTTGAAGAATATTCTAGATATCCGGCGACACCACACATAACAATTTCATGCTGCGCTGATTATTACGTCCTAAGGAAAAAAATCAACTGAACTTAACATGGAATATAAAATAATATAGATAGCTTGCATACATGGTGCCGATAAAGGAAGCCCCCACATAAATTTAACAAAATGAAAATTGATCAATAATCTAGACACCCCCCGACAACACACAACAAAGTTACATGCTGCGCTGACTGTTACGTCCCAGGGAAAAAAACACCGAACTTTACTAGGATATAAATAACAAAAATTATGTTAATTTTGCTTATAGGGTGCCGAAGTAGGAAGTGCCAAACCTATATTCAACAAAATGAAAATGCAACAATAATCCATATATATCCTGTGACACCACAGATAAAAGTTTCATGCTGCGCTGACTATTACGTCCCAGGGGAAAATCGAACTGAACTTAACATGGAATAATAATAAAAAAAAAGCTATAGACACTTTTCATATTGGGTACCGAAAGAGGAAGAGCACCACCTAAATTCAACAAAATCAAAATGGAAGAATAATCTAGATACCCTGCAACACCACACATGAAATTCTCGTGCTGCTCTGACTATTACGTCCGAGTCCAAAATACCACTGTACTTAATATGGAATATAAAGAACAAAAATTATGGCATTTTGCTTATACGGTGAGGGAACCGCAAAGCCCCCTAAACTGAACAAAATGAAAATGTAGAAATATTATAGGCACCGTGTTACAAAACACATAAAAGTTTCATGCTGCGCTGACCTTACGTAACAGAAAAAAAAAACTGAACTTATCATGGAATGAAAATGACAAAAATTAAAGATATTCTGCATATAGGGTGCCGAAACAGGAAGTGCCACACCTTAGCTGAACAAAATGAAAATGTAAAAATATTCTAGAGACCCCGCGACACCACACATAAAATTTCATGCTGCGCTGACTATTACGTCCCAGGTAAAATTTCCATTGTACTTAACATGGAATACAAATATAAAAAATTATAGACATTTTGCTTTCAGGTGCCGAATTAGGAAGTGCCCCAGCTAAATTAAATTAAATGAAAATGGAAGAATAATCTAGATACCCCGCGACACCACAGATAAAAGTTTGATACTGCGCTCACTATTACGTCCCAGGTAAAAATTCCACTGAACTTAACATTTAATATAAATAAAAGAATGATAGACATTTTGCATATAGGGTGTCGAAACATAAAGTTAATCACCTAAATTCAACAAAATGAAAATGGTGATATCATCTAGAAACCCTGCTACACCACACATAAAGGTTTCATGCTACGCTGACTATTACGTCCGAATGAAAAATCCCACTAAATATAAAATGGAATATAAATAACAAAAATTATAGATATGTTGCATATAAGGCGCCGAAACAGGAAGTGTCCCACATAAATTCAACAAAATGAAAAAGGAACAAAAATCTAACTAGCCCGCCAGACCACACATAAAAGTTTCATGCTGCGCTGATTATTACGATCTAGGGAAAATTCCACTGAACTTAACGTCTAATAAATAAAAATAATGGGCATTTTGCTTATAGGGTGCCGAAACAGGAAGTGTTCCACCTAAATTCAACAAAATGAAAATTGAACAATAACGTAGATATCCCGCGACACCTTACATAAAAGTTTCATGCTGCACTGACTATTATATCTCGGGGAAAAATCCCACTGAACTTAACATAGAATATAAATAATAATAATTCAATTATTGGACCCTCATACCACCCCCACCTCTTTGCAATCTTTGCACCAAATCCACTTAGCGTGTCTGCAGGACAACTGCGACCTAAAAATGTTCTCGTTGGAATTTGGGGTGGGCCATCCCCATTTTTCTCCCTGTCTTGACCCCTGACGCGGCGTCGAGGCACGGAGTCACAATTACCTATTTTTCATTTTTACGTAATGGGGTGGAAACGGGGACGTTTCTTTTAGCCCGGTTCCCGGTGGACAAATTCGGGTCTTAGTTCAGCATTGGTGGGAATGAATTTACTTTATTTTATTTTATTTTTCCTTAATTTTACATGATGTATAAAATAATACATATGGACTTGTGTTACTACTATACAATGGTTGTTTTTGTGTTATGTTTTTATTTTATTTAGTTTTTATTTAGTTAGTTTGATTAATTTATTTATTTCACCTCCATAACACTTTTATTTTTAATTATTTCATTCTTATCACTCATACTCCATTCGTACTGACTTTGTTTAAGTTAATTATTTTATTTTATGTTTAAGTTTTTCCTCGTTTTTAGATTGTTTTTCTTATCTCTCCTACGCTTAATATAGTTTTAGATTCTAATATTGCCCTATTGCTTGCATGGTTCATGCTTTAATCTCCCTCCATTTAATGTTTCCTAAATGTCTAACTCTTAATTTTATACAAAAACATTTAACATCAAGCAACATTCACCCATCTCATTCACTCTTCCAAACGCAAGAGAGTCAGCATCCGAGAAGTCGGCCTCCCGGCAGCAGGATTCCTCCTCCATATCTTCTGATTGGGGCTGGCCCGGGGGATCCTCCTCCTCATCTTCTTCTTTTCTGCACCAAAAAATACACAAACACTACACTCGCATCACTACACGGCACAATTTCACTATTAGCTATTTACCATCCAGAGTTTGTGCTGTCCATACCTAGGGTGGGCAGCGCTCTGGGGGTTACTTTATTTCATTTATCTTCGCTTATCTCACCTCATATAAACCAACTTCCACTCTGCCCTCAGGGGGTATTTTGCAGACCATAGCCGTAGTAAAAATGGAAAATCCACAAAGTTTGTATGAGTCCGCTTTTGTTTACCACTTAACCTTTTAGGCTCATTCATTCCCAATTGTTACTTCACGCACACGCACACGATACACGACACGACACGGATAACATCTATATTAACGACACGCCACGACGTCTGTTCCGTCCATAACAGTCTACTATTTGTCATTTGTCGTTCCTATTCACATTTCCTGTTCCTCTTTAACCATAGGTCTAGTTGTTTTCCTTTTAGATCCTATTTACGTATTCCTGTAAGCAAATGTATGAAATAATACTTGCCAAGCATTCCAGAGAGTTCCTTGTTTGTTCATTTTTCACTATGACTTCTAAGCGTTGTGTGTTCAGCTCTAAAAAAAATGTTTGTTGTCTTTCTTTTCCATCTGAGTCAATCTGATTTCGGGGGCATTCAAGGACCACATGCTCGGGAGTGGATAGAGCCCGCATTCACAGTTGGGAGTGTTCGTTATTCATAATGCGTAAAATTTCTGGTTGTACGGCCCATGGCCAATTAGAAATTGCACCATCTCCCCGGATGGGTTCCATTCTTCCCAACTCAGTCGCTCCGAAACGTTGTTAATAATGTTAAACAATTTCCTTGATTTTGTACTTTTTCCCCAATATTTTTGCCATTTTTCTACTATTTTGTTCTCGATTTCCTCTTTTGAATTTACTATATCACCTAAAATTTCCGTTGTCCTGTTCAATTCTTCTTTTTTATGCCAGTAAAGCGATGCAGCTCTAATAACCTCCAGATGAAGCGGTGCAACTCCCAAGATGATGTTCAAAGCCACTCCCGGCGCCGTCCTATACGCCGCAGACAACCTCAACAAGACTCTCCTCTGTGCTCCGTTTAGTCCCTCTGCAAGTTTCTTATTTTCATTCAATCTATGTGCCCATACGCTGGCACCAGATGTGCCTATTGAATTTATGATTTGATTATTATAAAGTTTCAGTTGACGTATTGGTAAACCATACTTATTGTTCGCTATTGTTGCCAAGTTGTTTCTAACTTTAACTATTCTGCTTTTGATATTTTCAATGTGTTCTTCAAAATTTAATTTCTCATCTATCGTAATTCCTAAATATTTAAATGACTTTACCCTCTTAATTGGTTCATTGTTGTATTTTATAGTGGGATTTCATTCTAATTTACTTTTGAATATTATGTATTTTGTTTTTTCGGTGGATATTGTGAGTTTATTGTTATCACACCATTGTTTGACTCTTATCATTATTATTCTCGTCTTGTCCTGTATTTCCTTTCCAGAGTCCGCCTCCACCAAGATTGCGATGTCGTCCGCATAGGCAATGACTGAGTGTACCTCCCTCATTTCATGTAAATCCCCAATGCATGGATCTATGCACATGTCCCAAAAAATTGGTCCACACACTGACCCCTGTGGACATCCCTTGTTTGGTGTTGTTGTTAGTTTTTCACCTGGAGCACAGAGGTTAACCATTCTACCCTCGCAATAATCCTTAAGCACTCTTACTATGTAATTTGGTATTTTTAATTTATTCATGTTCCTGAAGAGAGCTGGCCACCATATGTTATCGAACGCTCCCCTAATATCAACGAAAAAAGCTACTACATATTTGCCCGCCGCCTCCCTTATTCCTGTACAGAATTTGTTAACTGCATCCTGAGTTGATCTACCTTTCCTCAAACCAAAATGGTTGTTATCGTTGTCTAGTCCATCTCTTGCTTCTTGTAGCCTTTTTATGATGACTTTTTTTAAAAAAATCCAATTGTGTTCAGGAGGCAGATGGGCCTATATGATCGTGGATTTTCACGCGGTTTTTCCTGACCTTTTAACAGTATTATCAAATTTGCTTTCTTCCATTTTTTAGGGAAGCGTCCCTGCCTCAGACATTCGGCGCAGGGTCTTGCCAGATATGGTGTCCAAATGTGTGTGATTTTTTTAATGTATTTCCGATTTCAATCCGTCAGTACCCGGCGCTTTTCTATATTTTAATGATTTTATTGCCTGTTCAACTTCCGAATTTTGTACAATTTTCTCATCTTTAGTCTCTTCTTCTTTCAGTCTTATTATTTTCCTCAATTGTTCTTCTGATTCTATTCTTACTCTTCGTTGCTCTTCAGATTCATCTTCCTCTTGATCTTTAGGTATTAGCTCTTTAATTAACAATTTCGCCGAGTCCCTCCAGTTCTTTGTATATATACCATCTTATTTCTTTAGTTTTGACAAGGTATTTGGTTTAGTCTTTTTCATACATAATTTGTATGGTGCGCCCCATGCATCCGTTGTTAGGTTATTATCCAGGAACTTTTCCCATGTTTCTTTCTCCCTACTGATTATTTTTTCTTTATACTCTTTCTTTGCATCCCTTTATTGCTCTAATTTCCTGTTTTTAAGCGCCGGGTCTCTGGCTTGTTGGTAGCTTTTCCTTGTGGATCTTACAATCCTCCTCAGCCTATCCAGTTCCCCGCACCAGAAAGGAGTTCTGCATTTATTCTTATAATTTTTGCTAGGTGGACATGCTCTTCCAATCTCATACTCAGTTATGCGTTCTACCTCCTCCACTAGTTGATCCAGATTTATCCCCTCTGTCACTTCTGGCAAGGTCAAAATTTCCTCCATCTTTTTCCAGTCCATCTTCATCAAGTTGTATACGGGTTGCACTTGCTCCATGGCAGTGGTCTGTCTGCATTTTTGTTCTGCCTTATTTCAAATTTTATTATATTATGATCGGTACTTGTTTGCCCGTCTAGTACTTGCCAATTTTGTCTGTCGTTTAGTAAATTTTGGAGAAGTTAGTGTAATATGTTGATTTCCGCGCCCGCTCGATTCCTATAAGTTGGTGGTTGTCCCTCAATGTTACATATTATTAAGTTATTTGCTTGTATCAGGTCTTCCATTAATTCCCCTCTTCTGCGATCTCCGTCATTTGCGATATTGCTTTACCATAAGGGTGATTTTGCGTTTGCATCCATAGTTATGATTATATTTCTCTTCTTGTATGTATTTATTATGTCTTCAAGTTTTCAACGAATACGTCAATTTCGAATCTAAATTAGCAGTACATGCTTACTATTATATATTTCTTGTTGGTTGTCAGTAGCTCCGCACAGGCAGTATGTTCATCTGTAAATTGGGATATTTCTATTAGTTTGTTCTCAGGGTTCAAGTTTACGATGGCCACTTTTGGATTAGGTCCCTTCATCACTATTTGTGCTGTCGTGGGTATGTTAATTAATCTAGTTTTTAAGGTGTATGGCTCCTGAATACACATCAAATCCGTCTTCATTTCTTCCAGTAACTTCCTTAGCTCTAAGCCGACCATTCTTGAATTTTGTGCACTAATCTGCAGCACAGAACACAGCTCCGACCGCATTTATGTTGGAAACCTCGTGTGTACATAGCAGTGTGGCCACGGTTCCTTTGGATCCAGCAGCACCCTCCCATGCGCCCTCACGAAGTCAAGATAAACATCCTCATGCTCGAAGGCCTCTTCTCTTCCTTAATCAGCCCCATCAGCTCAAGTGGGTCGGTTGGCAGACCCTGTCGCCTTAAAGAGATTCTATCCACTGCGTCCGGAACGGGAAAAGTTATCCTTTCTCCGTTGTCATGTTGCTCTCTCACAACATGTCTTAGCGCTATTGTCAAAATTTATGGATCCTCCAGGGTGGCCACCTTGTATCTGTTGTCTTCAATTGCATATGTCCAATATCTTCCCTTGTCTATTTCTCCGGAACAGATTCGTTTCGGTTCTTCTTGTTCATCCTCATCACTTTCTTTTCTGCCAGGGTATTCTTCTATCTCAGTATCAATGTCTACTTATTTCTTTGTTTTATGTAATTGCTCATTCACTTTTGTGTTTAGCTTTGTCATTTCTTCATCTGATTTTTCGCCAAGGAGGAGTCTTGTGAGCCAGGCATTCCATCATTTCTTCTTTTCCGTTTGAGTACTTGTCTCCTTTGTTTCCACAGTTTCTTCTCTATGCTCTGCTCTATCTTTTATTGGTTCTTTCATTTTGGTGTTCGTCGGTATGCTTTTCTTTTTCTCTGTAAATTCTATTAGTCTTTGTCTATCTCTTCTTTTCTGCGACGGGGATTTGATTCTCCTTATTTCTATTGACATTGCTGCCTCCTCTTCTTCTTTCTGTTCCAAATCCGAATCTGATAGGTTTATTAGAAATTTTCCTGTTTTTTGTTCTTTCCTTTCCTGTATTTCGCTTCTTCTGGGTTCATATAATATGCTAAAATTGATTTCTATATCTGAGATTACTTTCCTATAAATGTTGTTGTCGCTTATGTACATCTTAAAAATTATTTTGTTATTCTCGTTTTCATTATATTTGTTAAATTTTACCATTACCTCCTTTGGGTCATATCTCCACTGTCCCATATCGAGCGCTGGAATATTTATTTCCATTTTTTCATCCATTTGTAATTTCTGCAACCTGAATAATATATCTTCTAGATCCTCCAGAAGGTCCTGTTTCGAGGACTGTACATGTTATGAACCTACATCCAACATCATTCTCAGTGTAGTGTATTATTAATAGCTTTCCATTACGTCTATTAATTTTGATGTCATTTGTCATTTTGAGGTCAAAACATAACACTATTTATGGACATTTTGCATATAGGGTGGCGAAATATTAAGTGCCCCACCTAAAATGAACAAAATGAAAATGAAACAATGATCAGGATATACCGCGACATCAAACATAAAAGTTTCATACTGCACTGTATATTACGTCCTAGGGAAAAATCCCACCGAATTTAACATGTATTAAAAATAACGTAAATTACAGATATCTTGCATATAGAGTGCCGAAACAGGAAGTGCCAAACCTAAATTGAAAAATGAATATGGAACAATAATCTAGCCAGGCCCCCAGACCACACATAAAAGTTTCATGCTGCGCTGACTATTACGTACCAGTGAAAAATTTCACTGAAAGTAACATTGAATATAAAACACTAAAATTATGGACATTTTGCATATAGGGTGCACAAACATTAAGTGCCCCATCTACATTCAAATAAATGAAAATGTAACAATACTGTAGACACCCCGCGGCACAACCGATAAATCTTTCATGCTGCTTTGACTATTACGTTCCAGGGAAAAAACCCACTGAAATTAACGTGAAAAAAAATAACCAAAATTATAGATATTTTACATATAGGGTGCCGAAACATTAAGTGCTCCCCCTAAATTCAACAAAATGAAAATGGAACAATAATCTATACACCCAGCGACAACACACATAAAAGTTTCATGGTGCGCTGACTAATACGTCCCAGGGAAAAATCCCACTGAATTAAACATTGAATATAAATAACAAAAATTAGGGGCATTTTGCATATAGGGTGCCGAATCAGGAAGTGCGGTACCTAAATACAACAAAATGAAAACAGAACAATAATCTAGTTACCTCGCAACAAAACAGAAAAAAGTTTCATGCTGTGCTGACTATCACGTCTTAGGGAAAAAATCAACAGAACGTAACATGGAATATAAATAACAAAAATTATGGACATTTTTCATATACGGTGCCCAAAACAAGGAGTGCACCACCTAAATTCAACCAAATGAAAATGGTACAATAATATAGACGCACCGTGACACTAAACATAAAAGTTTCAAGCTGCGCTCACTATCACGTCCGTGTGAACAAACCCACGGAATTTAACATGAAATATAAATAACAAAAATTATATACATATTGCATATGGGGTGCGGAACCAGGAAGTGCAAGACTTAAATTCAACAAAATGAAAATGGAACAATAATCTAGACACCCCGCGGCACCACACATAAACGTTTCATGTTGCACTGACTATTACTTTTCAGGAGAAAATCCCACTGAACTTAACATGGTATATAAATAACTAAAATTTGGTCATTCTGAATATAGGGTGCCGAAACAGGAAATACCCACCTACATTGAACAAAATGAAAATGGATCAATAATCTGGTCACTCCCCGACACCACAGATAAAAGTTTCATGCTGTTCTGACTATTACGTCCAAGTGAAAAATTACATTGAACATAACATTGAATATAAATAAAAAATATAGACATTTTGCATAGAAGGGGCCGAAGCAGGAAGTGCCCCACCTAGATTCAACGAAATGAAAAGAGAACAATAATCTAGACACTCGGCGAGAACACACATAAAAAAATCATGACGCGCTGACTAGTACTTCAAAGGGAAATATGCCATTGTACTCGATATGGAATACAAATAACAAAAATTATAGGCATTTTGCTTAGAGGGTGCCAAAACATTAAGTGCTCCACCTAAATTCAACAAAATGACAATGTAACAATACTGTAGACACCCCGCGGCACCACCGATAAAAGTTTCATGCTGCTTTGACTATTACGTTCCAGAGAAAATCCCACTGCACTTAACATGAAGTAATAATAACCAAAATTATAGATATTTCACATATAGGGTGACAAAACACGATGTGCCCCACCTAAATTTAACAAATCGAAAAAGGAACAATAATCTACACAGCCCGCCACACCACACATAAAAGTTTCATGCTGCGCTGACTATTACGTCCCAGGGAAACATCCCACTCAACTAAACATGGAATGTAAATAAAAAGAATTATTGGCATTTTGCTTATTGTTTGCACAATCAGGAAGTGCACCACCTAAATTCATCAAAATGAACATGGAACACTAATGTAGATACCTCATGACACCACAGATAAAAGTTTCATGCTGCGCTGACTATTACGTCCCAG